>JAPKLY010000011.1:2932476-3033110 GCA_026898435.1 Prunella vulgaris
AACATATTATTAACATAAATCAACAAAGAGAATAAAAAATAAATTAAGTAACACATATTTATACTTGCAGAAATATATATTTTATTTATAGTTACTTGAAAAGTATAAAAAATTAGTTTTTTTAAGAATTAGTAACACAGATTTAGCCTAATTGTAACACGCATTTGCCCAAATTGTAACATACCTGGGAGCGAAAAAACCAGGAACTACAAGTTGCGCGAATTTTGAAAAAAAATGTCCAAATCTGACCCGACCTGGTTTAGATCCGCGAATTTTTCAAAAATGAATATTTCTACCGTAGAAATTTCTACACAAGTGTTGCTCGAGTCAGTAATACGGATAGTCCATCCAAAGCTTAGTTAAATTAATTAGTAGTTAGGCAGATTATGGTAATTTATGATTAGGAATTTTATTTATAGCATTTATTACTTAGAATTCTGTTAGGATTTAAAATTTTAATTCTTAGAATTTAATTTATAATTGTTTTAATTGATTTAAATATCTATTCTAGACAACAGTGACCACAAGGAGTAGGACATGAACTATCTCATTTATTTCGTCAATAACACACCTTTTCAGATGGGGTATTCTATTTTATATTTAGCTCTACAATGGTTAGTAGAGAGCGTTGTTTATTATTAAATATTTTACGTGACTGTTGAATGTATGTGCTACGTAATGTATTCTAGATCGAGACTTGTTCACGGGCTGGAGATCTTAAAACCTATTCTCGAGATTACTGGATTATCAAAATAACTTTAAAAAGGCCCATAGTGCTCCATGATATATTTTACATGTGGGAATATAGAGTTATTAAATTGACTTTTGAATGACACATAACTCACGAGATAATATTAATGTATGGCTATATATTCATATTTGTATTCACGTGTTTGACTATATGTTTGATATTAATTCCGAAAAGTGTTGGGCTTGAGTCCAACGGGTTTTGGCCCATTTGGTTTACTAAGGCCCACTCCTTCCCAAACCCTAAGTATGATTGGAAGCCTCCATATAAAAGCCACTAGCTTCTCCTTGACGGCTGATCGATATTTTCGTGATTGTAGAGTTGAGAAGCTTGTGGTTGTGGTGTGCTACCTCTTCCGACGGGCCTTTGTTTGCCTTCTCCCATCACCGGTTTTGAGTCCACCAAGGCGTGTGGCCTGAACCCACGTCTGTAACCAAACCGTGAGACGTCACGCGAAGGCAGGTGACCCAACAGTGGTATCAGAGCCACAGGTCGCCTTCGTCGTCTCTGTTTGGGTTAGATATGACTGGGTTCGTGGGTGCCTTACTCCTCCGAGCGCCGCCGCTGTCGGATCTGTTCGCGTAGGCAAAATCGACGCGCCAATCTGCGTCGCACCGCATCGCATCTGTGTCGCACCGCGTCGTAGCTGTGTCGCTTGGAGTCGCGCCGTCTGTGAAGCTGTGTCGCGTCTGCCTATGCGCCCCTTTGCCTACTTCACCCGCCGCCGTGAGCCACCGTGCTCTGCGTCTGGGTTGTTGGCGGCCTTGCAGCTCCGCCCTGAATTGCAACTGCCGCGTTGCCATCTCATGGGAGCTATCCGTGGCCGATCTTCTTCAAGCCGGAGTGGAGGCCGTCCGTCCTGAGTCCGATTTCCGCCGTCCGCCGCAGCTTCGCTGCGCGCCTGGAGTCGCCGATCTGCTTCAGTGTGGTGCACCAAGCATCCGTGGTTGTCCCCTTCTCCTTCTAGCGTGCAAGGTAAGTGAGGTAAGTTAAAGGTAAGGGTTTCCTTGTTGCTTTTCCTCACTGTTTGTCTATTAAATTTGTGGCTTTGATTTAATTAATCTTTTCAGAAGTAATTCTTTTTTTACTCAAGTTTATTTATATCTGAAAAATATTATTTGAGCATGTTGTTTAAGTTATCTTGAGTTGCAGTGAAGTTGAGTAGTTGAGTTAGGTCTATCCCAGTGGTTGCACAACATTGGGCTTTGGATATAAAGGCTCTTGCATGTGTTTCTGCGGCATACATAGGATCTGCCCCCATTTTTTACGGGAATTAGGCAGCACGTTTTTCTTGGTACCGGGAGTGTGTTGCTATCTTTTAGGCATTTTGAGGCCCTTACTTAGGGTCTCTCTCTGGTACAGCAGCTGTAACTCTTCTATTTTACTATTTTAGTAGTGTAACTGCTTGCAGTGGTTTAGGATTGCTACTTGCCGCGGATTTCCTGCTTTCTAGATAGTCGCTTGTTGCGGTTCTAGCTGTTGGTTTTACGTTCTTGTTTTCTTGATTGTTTTAGTGCTTTGTGCTCTTTATCCTGTGACTTGTGTCGATTTTTGCTTCCGCTTGCCCGTGCACTGTTCTTTCTTGCATCTTTGTGTGCTGTGATATTTGTGTTAGTGTTCAAAGCTTCGTAAACCAAATGGCCAGCAATACTCCTACGTATGTGTTGTCCCCCTTCACTGGAAAAAGTGATTTCAGCATCTGGACACAGAAAATGAAATGCATCCTGATCCAGTAGCGTGTTTACAAAGCTATTGATCACTCTTACTCTGCTACTGAAACTGAAAAAAAGAAACTTGAGATGAATGAACTTGCTTTGTGTTCTACTATCTTGAACTTGTCTGATGTTGTGCTTAGGAAAGTTGGTCTTATGGACTCTGCTAAAGATTTATGGGATAAATTGGAAGAGTTGTACACTGAAATCTCTTTGCCATTTCAGCCATTGCCACCCGCTGCAGTTATCGGAGCTCCACGAAGATGACAAAGCCGTGTGCTCCGGCTGCGAGTTGGATATTGTGGGGCCCGCCTTCGTTTGCACCAAGCCTGGCTGCGCCTTCCATCTCCACGATCTCTGCCTCGACCCCCTAGTCCTCCGCTCTTTGCCACCGTACAGCGACGACGAGTACACTTGCGATGCCTGCGGCCGTTCCGGGCACGGGTTCACTTACGCCTGTGGGACCTGCAATTTCGATCTCCACGTGGGATGTGCTTCATTGCCTGAGATTGAATGGGAAAGATCATCGACATCCGTTGATCTTGTTATGTGAAGTTCCGGAGAAGATGGAGGGTCAGGATTTAGTGTGCCACGTTTGGAGAAGTCGTAAATTTTCTAGAAGATATTCCATGTTGGAACAAACGAGTACCATTTATAATGTTACATTGTGACTGCCAAACTGTTATTGGTACAATTTGATCTCAACTGGTGTGATATCCATTGACTACGTGAAATCAAAGGATAACATTGCGGATCCACTCACCAAGAGTATAAATCGTGATCAAATGAATAAGCTGATAGAAGGAATGTGTTTGAAACCCACAAATAGAACTAACACAGTGGTAACCCAACCATGATGACTGGAGATCCCAAGAACTTGGTTCAATGGGAAAACAAAACTGTGAAGGTTGTAAAGAAAACAGTTGAGAAATATGACCATTTTCTTACAGCACAAGATCAAGTGTTGAAATCCGTAACATGTGGTAAAGGTTAAGTTTTTAAAACTTTTAATGATTCCAAAGAGATTGAGTATGACGGGATACTCAAATGGAGATCACCTATATAAATGAGAAGTGAGGGCCGCTTCGACCAAACAATTCGGAATTCAAAGGGCGTCCATGGCCAAAACGAACAAAAACGTGAGAACAAACGAAGTCAAAACTAAGTTGTGTCCGCACCGTTGATTCAGTATACATTAAGGAGGACTAGATCAAGGCACTGCTTCCACTAAGCCACTTGTGTACACGAAGGTGTATGGCTATGGAAAGTCCAACGCCACAAGCTACTTATCCGAAAGCACGTGGATTTCACATGAACTGAACTATGTGTTTGTATTGTTATAATTGCGATTTCCACTCATGAAGGAGATTGTTGGAATTTGGTTTTGAAAGAGCATTAAATACTTTTGTTGAACCAATTTAATGGATGACAAAATAGTAATCTCTATGAGACTAAGTGTATTCGATGCGTTCTACTCGCGGAGTAGATCGTTATGGTATTTTTTCATTCTCAAAACTGACTTACGGTGAGTGAGAAATTAATTCCTGAAGTGGGAAATTAATACTTGTGTGGAGAAATACTATGTGGGAATAAATTAAAATAAGAAGTATTTTAGTCTATCTCACATTGGAAAAACAATAAAGAAGTTTATTGTATATAAGTAAGAGTTTCATGATGGTATTCAAATATGGTTTAGGGAGTCTATCCTATAAATCACACACACGCACAAACTCACGTGTGCGCGCGCACGCTGCCGTCACCGCTCGTCCAAATGGCTAGCCACGCCGCGCCGCCCTGGTTTGTGTCCGTGGGCTTGAACTTGGATCTTGGCAATTGGTCTTTGGGTGGTCTTTGGTGGGCCTTTGGCCCACTCTCTATCTTTTTAGAGACCCAAATATATGGATTTGGTTGATCGACGGTTCTGCGTTTGATGTGGTCATAACCGCCCACGTAGATCGTGGGAATGTTCCATACGGATTTCAAATTAATCCTAATTGAGTGGTATTTTCGTATCTATAAATAGGAGTGTCCTGCATTCATTTCTTTTTTACGAAATTCATTAATTCGAGTCCCTCTCTCTCTCTTCTTTTCTCTGCATATTAGAGTCGTTCAGTTCATAACTTTGTAAGTTCGTCTTTGCTCTGTGTTTAGTGGTGCTTCTAACACAAAGATGATAAAACATTTTTACCTTTGGAGACATTTACGTATATCCTGTGAGCATTAGCCAGGACGTATATTGTCTTGCGGGAAACTGTTCATACCTTGACTTGGTTTGTTTCTGTCTTTCTGTTTTTTGTTTCCAGTTTTCATATCGCAGTATCTTTCTATTCTGTGCTTTGTTTACACTCCAGAAAAATCAACATGCCCATTTTTTTAACACAAACCCAATATAATCATATATCAATCACACTAAATTTATCAAATATATGTAATTCACATATACATTCTAATAAATTTGGGCATATATAGTTTCAACTAGAAATAGGTATATCCATATAATTATTTTTCACATAAACAGACTGTAACAATATACAACAATTAAATCATGCTAATTAATTTATTATAAATAAAGATACCAAATGCTTTATCTAAAGTGGAATATAAGAGAGATTATACGTACTAATTTTGATTTTTGGCAATTTCCATAGATATATTAATGATGATAAAAGTGTCAAACATACATACAAAATGGTAATCTAATACATGATATGAGGGTCGCCATTTAGAGTGAAATTTTACGTTGCTAGAGGATTTTTTTTCTCTTGAAGATGGAAGAAGAATATTGAGAGTTTTCAAGATAGTACCCCAAACATACTGTGAACCACGAATGTAAAGTACAAGGTGATAGGTCTTTTAATTGGAAGACAAAGGCACTACCCCAAGATGAAAGCTTGTGTATGGAGTATCTGTAGAGGGTTTATGCTTACTATGGACCAATTTTCACACAAGCATGCATGTCGAATTTAGCGTATGTGTCCTATGTGCTTTATGGTTTGTAATGTGTCCTTCAAAATTAATATCAAATAGTAAAAATTGCTAATATCTTCCAATAAAATATTAGTATTTTTCAAACTGTGAACTTGTTCATATAAGAGTGTGACAAAAACTTATATCAAACGTTGCACGGTGTGAAACGGGTAAATTTAAAAAAATTCACGGATTCTATCGGGTCGAGTCGGATTTGGTCTTTTTTTATAAAAAAATTCTCAACTATGATTCCAGATTTTTTCGCTCCCAGGTATGTTACTTTTTAGGCAAATGCGTGTTATTTTAAGGCAAAATGTGTGTTTCAATTAGACCAAATGTTATTTTTTTACATATATATCACTTGTTTTTGTAAAAATAACATTTTTTTCAATCAATGTAAGAGCAAAATGTGTGTTATTATAAGAAAAAATACATTACATTTTCATTTAGTAACATATTTTTAAAAAGTAATATCAAGTCTTTTATATAGTAACATACATATGTTAATAAAGTAACATATATTAATAGTAATATGTATATGTTCATTTAGTAACACAGTTTGAATAGTAACATAGTTATGTTCATTTAGTAACATATATTTATACATTGAGTAACACATATTTTTGTAATGTTTTTCCAATGTATTGTTCTTTTAATTATGCATATATATTAAATTCTGTAACATATTTTTAACTATTTTTAAAAAGTAACACCAAGTCTTTTATATAGTAACATACATATGTTAATAAAGTAACATATATTAATAGTAACATGTATATGTTCATTTAGTAACACAGTTTGAATAGTAACATACATATGTTCATTTAGTAACATATATTTATACATTGAGTAACACATATTTTTGTAATGTTTTTTTCCAGTGTGTTGTTCTTTTAACTATGCATATATATTAAATTCTGTAACATATTTTTAACTATTTTTAAAATGTAACACCAATTTTTTTATATAGTAACATACATAAGTTAATAAAGTAACATATTTTAATAGTAACATATATATGTTTATTTAGTAACACAGTTTGAATAGTAACATAGATATGTTTATTTAGTAATATAAATTTATACATTGAGTAACACAATACTTTGGTGATTCACAATAACTTCGCCAAAGATTCATTTGCACATTCAATCAGAATAAACCGAATAAAATGGGATTAGCAACAACCATCTAATAGCTGATAATGAAATCACCAAAACAACTCCAATCAGAATATAATAGCATAATTTAGGGCAAATTTATTAAAATATGGATGATTTCAGTTTGTTTTATCAAAATGGGGAAAAAAGTGGAGGGTTTATGAATATGAAACCAGTCGGTATCAGGGTTACCGACTGGTTACGTGTAAAGTATCTCCCTCAATCAAAATTTTCTTATCGTGCCACGTGTCCAGTCGGTTCTACCAGAACCGACTGGAGGGGACAACCCAATCTGGCAGCCTTCATTTTATCACAGGCACTTGGCATGGTAGCCTTCATAATTCATATTATCACATGATCTCTGAAAAGTATTGAGTTCAAGGGTGCACGATGATAAAATGGGAGAAATCTCTCTTTTTCTTGAATTTTTATTTTTTATTTTCTCCGACAATTTTCCATTCCATTCAATTTTGAAATCTCTTGAACTGGGAAGTCCTTTTATTTTTATTCAGGGAGCACGATGATAAAATGGGAGAAGGTGCAGCAGAGTGGAGGGAGTGGAGGGCCAGGGATGAGATATCAAAATATATGAAAATAATTGAATGATTAAAAAAAAAAACTTAAAACTGGCATGTATTTTAATTTTTCATAAAAAAAATTCAATTATAAATGAAACTAAATTTGCTTAAAAAAATATAGTGAAAATATATCTTTGGAGATCTATATCTTGACTATTTCTTTTCTTAATCTACGGCTCCTCATAAACATATCATATTAGTTCCATTTTTTAAGGACTAATATAATTATGATAATAATAAATTATTAAAATTTGACTACCCACTTTTTATTTATTTAGAGAAATTATATTTCAATAATGTTAATATTAATTTAGTGGCGATTTAATTTTTTTAAATGAATAATTTAATTATTACTATATGATTTTTTATTTAAAGAAGGAAAAGAAAAAAAAAATCACCTATACCATAACTCCTCCTAAATCTACTCAAATTTAACAAATTTTATATTTAATTTATTGTTTAATTATCTTAAATTTAATATTAATTTTTATCTCAATTCTAAAATTTTGTCATATTTAATAAAAAAAACTTCTATTCTAAGATTAACGAAGAATTGGTCTCATTTCAAGTTTTCCTCTCTCTCTCTCTCACTCTCCCTCTCTCTCTTTGATTAAAATATTTTGACATTTTACAAAAATGAATAGAATATGCTGGTGAATAATCAATATTGAAAAACAATCATTTAATTCATATGCACAATAATATCATGGCAACTCTCTCCCTCTCTTTTCACGAGGCGCACAACGAAGATGAATGCATGACTTGGTGATAATATGAATTATGAAGGTTGCCATGCCAAGTGCCTGTGATAAAATGAAGGTTGCTAGGTTAGATTGTCCCCTCCAGTCGGTTCTGGTAGAACCGATTGGACACGCGGCATGATGAGAAAATTTTGGTTGAAGGAGCTACTTTACACGTAACCAGTCGGTATGCCTGATATCGACTGGTTTCATATTCATAAACCCTCCAACTTTTTCCCCATTTTGATAAAAGAATCTGAAATCATCCCTATTTTAATAAATTTGCCCATAATTAAGCAAACATAATTAATTTACCTGTCTATTAACAGTGTCAAGGTACGGGCAGTCCCTTCTTACTTCAATAGAGCAACTGAACTTTCCTTGCCCTACTTTACTTTTGTCGTCGTCTTCTTCATCATCACCATCCCCTTCTTCTTCATTATAACTGCGTCTATTTCTCTTTCTACTATCGTTTGTGACTCTACCATCACTGAAGAGATCTTAGCAGAGGGAGAGGATCCGCGCATTTTTAATTTTGACCCGGTTTGACCCGCGGGTTCTTGGAATCTACGCTTTTTTTAAATTTTACCTGTTTCACAGTGTGAAACGTTTAACGTGAGTGTTCCTCTAAGAGTATATCTAATTCATGTTAGGCCTAGTTACACGGTACCCACCAAATTATCAACTATTTGGCACCTAAACTACCAAACTATTTATTTGCACCAATATATATAAACTAATCAAATTTTAGTATATAAATCACTAAATTAAATTTCTGATCAATTTTTCTACAAAAAATAAAAATAAAAATTCATGTTCGTGCCACATAAAATGGAATTTTTATCAAAATTTAATTGGCATAAAAATATTCAGAAAATTCTTTATTACTTTCTCCGTCTATCTCCTTACATCTTTGGGCGATGTACATCTAACCTTTGATATCCTTGTCCATCTCATGCATCCACCTCATTGCGCCCTTACCTGCCTATTGATAGAATTTACTAATGATGTTTTTATGTGGCTATTATAACATATAATCCTATCAAACAATAATCTAAGAATATGTGTTCTTGAGTGGATAATGTAGGGAGAGAAAATGAGAGCTTAGAGAGAGAAAGTAAATGTGTATTACAATTAAGTTGGAGAGAAAATGGTACAGGAGAGACCTATTTATAGGTGTGCAAGTGTGAGGTGGCACCCTGTGAGCCTCATTTGGGTTTAGGTGTTGGCAGGGGTTCTTGACCCTCGTCTTGGTCCCTCACAATGCTTCCTTTACAATGTTTGTCCTACTACACATCTATCCGCTCTATATATACACGTCGCCAATGCCCTGATCCTGGGCGAGCTTCTATGGCGAGCTTCTAAGCCTTGCGTGATCCCGGAGCAATGTAGCATTGGACTCTTGCTTGATCTCCCTGGTTACGGGCGAGCTTCTCTCTCTCTTGACCCGGTGGATCAACTGACTCTGGGCCATTGAGGCTCGGGTGAGGTTCCTCCTCATCTCGCCGAGCTTCTCTGCGTTGGCCTTGGTCTAAGTTGATGATGTGGTTTCCACACAAGTCGGCGACCTTCCTTACCTTTGAGATAGTTAATCTTGAGATCATCCTTGGGTAGTTCGCCTATCAACATTTGCCCCCCAGCTCGTTCACATCATGATTCCTCTAATGTGTGAGCGAGCTGATCTGCCTCAATAGGCGAGGGCTCGAGTGTTGGCGAGCTACTTCTAGGGTAGGTGTCGAGCTTATGGGTGAGGTCCAGTAGGGCGGTTGATGGGCCAATTTGGGGCGGGATTCGAGGCGTTGTGCATGCCTTTTTAGGCCTTATTTCCCGCGCCCATCGTGATAACCTTTTCAAATTCTTTGCAAATGAGCCCCTGCACTATGCGGATATTATAGGTCGCCCAACGCCTATAAATATGAGAAATCCTTCTCATTTCTCACTTTCACGCTCTCATTTTTCCTAGCAATTTTCCGGCGATCTACTCCCTTGCATCCGACGAGTTCCCGAGTGCTTCCCAAGGTAGAATTCCATTCTCTTCTTTCCTTTCCTCTTTTCTGCAGATTGTCTCTCGCCCTTTCTTCACTTTCTTCGACTTTTCGGAAATTTCCGATCACCCAGCTCATTACTCCGGCTACTGTTGTATTAGGTTTGGACATCCCGAACACTTCAACTAAAACTTCTCACCAATAACTTGATTATGTCGAATCAATCCTCAAGCCGAACCACTTCGAACCGTAGCTTGGGAAAAAGGCCGATGATTGAAAATCTATCGATATCCCAAATGACCCCATCGTGATCACCTCGGAGTCTGGGGCGAGCTTCGTAGCTCGCCCGAGTAGCCGCGAGCTTCTGGGCGAAGTACAATCTGACGTGGAGGAGAAGGCCACCAACTCTAGAGACGGCGATGGGTCGGATCCTCGCGAGCTTCAGGGGGACCTCGGCCGAGCTACTGATGGCGCCACTGCCCCAGACGAGGAGGAGGTCGCCGAGGTTCAAAAGGAGATCACCGAGATCAGTGACCAGGCCAGCGAGCTTGCTCATGAAATAGACGAGGAGGTTAATGAGGGAGGATTGGAGGTTACCTACGAGTACCTTCGTTTCATCGACTTTCCCTTCCCCAAGCTTCCAGAGCATCAAGTCCCTGCCGACGTTATACATGATTTTAACTGGGCGGAGTATGTAAGGGAACATTCGGCGGCCTTCCCCCTGCCCGAGAGAGCTTTCCGCAACTCCGCCGATAAATTAGACCTCAAAGCGAGCGAGGTCGTAAGCCTCATCAGCGAGTACGCGCTGCCGAAGCTTCGCAAGAAGTACTGCATCCCGCTGGATATCTTAATGTATGCCCCCGAGGACAACGAACGTGCTGACCTGCCCCCTCCCGGGTAAACGGCCATTAACATTCACACCTTGGAGGCCGGCTCACTCTACCCTTGCACCCCATCATCGGGCAGTTTCTGATGGACAACAAACTCGCCATCTCGCAGCTCACTCCGAACGCTTGGAGTAGTCTTTTGGCGAGGTTGACAATTTTTGGGCTCGAGGGTTACGAGAATTGGCTAACCTCAGTGGAGATCAACGAGCTGTTCATAATAACCCGACAAGTAAATGACGGCAAGGGGTACTACTACCTCAAAGCTCGTCCGGGAGAGAAGTTCTTGGGAATTCTCCCCAATAAAGTCCAGGATTGAAAAGAACAATTTTTCTTTATCGGAGGGGATTGGCGAGCTTCGAATGGACGTGGAGGGCGTATCCTCTCCCCTGAGGAATATGGGGAAGCCAATAGTAGGTGGCGTACTTCGGTGTGCGTGGGTTGGATTAGATTTACTAATCTAATCTCCTCTTTTGTAGGTCTGAAGCATCACAAGTCGAGCCATGGAAAGCCTGACATATCAGTTGGCTTCGACTTCGTATTGACTGTTTGCTGCTTATGAGAGCAGAAGGACCGGGAGATCAAGCACTTGTGCCAGCATCATTGCCACAGGCTTGCTGGCCTCATAACCTCGCCACGCCACCTTGCCGTTCAAGGTTTAGATTCTTAGATTCACAAGTCCTGATAGCTCGCCTATTTGTTGATAAAGCTCGCTATATTGCTGACTCTTCGTTCCAATTTTGTAGGTGAAGGCCCAGTAGTTGTTCCTCCACCCATTGACGTCCCCGAAGTTTATCACTTCCTAGCTCGTCAGCTAAAAATGGGAAAACCTCACCCCAACAGAGCTGACATTCCATCCGGGGCAGTGTTGGATGCGACACGGAAGGTGGACCTCGCCAAGGCCGTGCCCTCCATCGATAAAGTTGGGGGTTCAAAGAAAGCCGCCACGCAGACTAAGTAGAAGGTCGCCCAGACCAAGAAGGGTGCCGGGCGACGAGAATCTGGGTCTGAGCTGGGTTCACAACCTCCGTCCCACCAGTCCAAATGAACTCTTCATCGTGCGGACGGCTCCCGAGTGAGCGAGGATGAAGCTCGCTCCCATAAGCGATCCCGGGTCGGCCTCCGCGATGAAGACTTCGAACACAGTGACCGAGGCGGCTCCGGATCTGGCCTAGGAGGATTAGGGCGAGCTATCATTCCCCATTCTACTCCCGCACCTCCAACTTCTCAAAGCGCGCCCCCGCCATCTCCTTACGGGATCCCTATTCAGGACGACACCCTTCTTGGGCTTAATCCTGATAGGTTTGGGTAAGAGGGCTAGCTTCTATTTGAAGATGGAAGTCGTTCATTTTACAATTTTCTGTATTTTTTGATAACTTTCTAATGATTTACAGGTATGCCCCCTCCAAGTTCCCTCATCGTCCCGAGGCTCTCCACACCGCGGAGAGGTGCAAGGCCTTGGCGTCTCCGAGGGACCTTCCCCCTGGTGCAGCTCGCCGCATATTCAGCGAGGCCCCCAAATATCTCTCCGCCTCCGAGCTTTCAATGATCGAGAGGCAGAAGCCCGCCGACAAGGTGAGGTTGGCAATGCACTACGCTTGCGAGGCTATGGCGGCTACCCAACTTATAACCGACGATATCACAGTCACCGATAAAGCTCGCCACGACGCAAAGCTTCTGCTGAATCGGGTCAGGGATGAGCGAAAGAAAGCCGTGGAGGAGCTCGCAGGGATGGATGCGAAGGCGAAAACTTCCCTGGTTGCAGAGCAGAAGGCTCTGAAGAGTCTGGAGAAGGTTCAAGCTGACTTCAATCTGCAAAAAATTGAACTGGATCTAGCCCGCCAGAAGCTCGCTTCTAGGGAGGAGGAGTTCGCCCGGATGCATGATGAAGTGAACATCCTCCGAGAGCAAAGCCAAGGAAACTCAGCGGAGCGTTCCAAGCTCCGCGAGGAGGTCACCTCAAAGGCTTTGGAGATCGCCGAGCTTCGGGGCCGATCTGATGCCTCCATCTCTTCCGAGGCTTTGGAGCTCGCCAAGATGGTTGCTACTGACCTCGGCTACATCCTTTACTTTGCCGAGGTCATTCGCTCCTTCCAGTGGGCGAAGATGAACAAGGAGAGTGAGTGGGAGGCTCTGGTGTCTGAATTTGACGACTGCCTGGCGAAGGCCAAGATCCCCGTGGGCACGTAGATCAATATTGGGGACCTCGCAGGGTACGGGATCAACCTCGATGCCACCCGGGAACGCTGGAACATCATTCAAACATTTGAGATTCCCGTGGTTGAGGCTGAGGAGGAGGTCGCCGGGGATGTAGCGCGAACTCCCCCCACACTGGAGCAAATGCAAGAGGTTTGCGGGGATGCCATGCTCAACATCGGCGAGCTTGACACCAGTGGCTGCACAGGAAACATCACCATCTTGCCAAGGCTCTCCCCTCAAGACCGCCAAGTTTCCGCTGGCGGGGTTGCTCCCGAGGTCGCCGATTCCGAGGTTCCCGCCGAGGTTTCTGCTTCAACCGCCCCCACTGCTCCCGAGACTTGAAGCTTCTTTCTTTGCTTTCTTAGCGTAGTTTTTGCATTTTGCTTCTTTGTTTAAGTAGATGAAGCTCGCCGGGCCTGTATAGCTCGTCTAGAAGGAGCTCTTTTTGTACTTCAAAGATGGTGAGCTAGCCGACCTTTGTGGCTAGCACAACTTCTTATACTTGGAAAATTTTCAAGTGTCTTTTTGACTTGAAAGTTTCCCAAGTACTTTTTGAATGGAACTCGATTCTTTTGCCCCATCCATGTTCGCTAATATTTACACACGTTGTATCTTTGATTAGCTCATTTTCATATTTTCGGTACTTAACTGTTCATCTTATTCTACTTTCGAGAAGCGAATCGTTCGTTTTATGTAGCTTAGGACTACAAATTGTACCTTCGTTTGCTTAGTACGTATATTTCATCTTACACTGCTTAGGACCGCGAATTGATCGTCTTAAACCACTTGGGGTAGCGAGTTGTACTTCATTTGATTCACTTTGGACGATTGGGTTTCACGAACCTTGCCTTAGACGTTTTCGCCGTCTTTTTTGTGAATTTTTCTAACTTGTGGCAGTAGGCGTTTAGTGATCCTTTAAGAAGGATACCTTCGCTAACCTTGGGTACTTTGGCCTTTGCCTTTGAGCCTTTTTAGATTATAACGTTCGGGACCTTGGTCCTCGTGGATCGTGAAGCTTCGAACGGTTGGATATTTCGCGAAGCTTCGAACAATTGGATAAATTTTCAAGGAAAACTTCTAGCTTCATATAGAAATGTAATTTACATCGGTTGCCATCAAAACTCCTGATGCGAACCTTCGATTAATCTATTACAAAATCTCAATCTATTGATAAAACTTTTTCAAATGTGCCGCACTCCAGGTGTATGACGAGGCATTTCCTTCCGCGTCTTTGAGGTCAGATGTGCCGTTTACCCAGGCTGTGGTAACCCAAAACGGTCCTTCCCAATTAGGTCCGAACACACCCGGTGGGGCCATCAGCTTCTTCTTCAGCACCAAATCCCCAACTTTAAATTTTCGATCTCGAACTTGGGAATTGTAGTACTTCTCCGCTCTATGCTTGTAGGTGGCGTTTTTCATTTCCGATGAAGCTCTAGTTTCTTCAATCAGGTCTTTTTCGACTGCCAAGGCTTCGTCATTCTCTTCTTCGTCAAATCGTACCACCTTCCAAGTCTTATTCTGGACTTCCACCGGTACTACTGCTTCAGTTCTGAATGCTAGGGCAAATGGTGTCTCTCCGGTACTTGCTCGGTATGATGTTCTGTAAGACCACAGAACCCCCGGAAGTTCGTCTGCCCAGCTTCCTTTCTTGTCTTTGAGGCGGATTTTCAGTATGTGCTTTAGAATTTTGTTAACTGCCTCAACCTGGCCATTCGACTGCGGATGGTACGGAGTTGAGTAGTGCTTTTTGATATTCCACGAACTACAAAAATCTCTCAACTTCTGGCCGTCGAATTGCCTTCCGTTGTCCGTGATGATCGATTACGGAAGTCTGAACCGGCAGATCAGATTCTTCCATATAAAACCGATCATCCTTTCCTGTGTTATCGTTGTGAGTGCCTCGGCTTCAGCCCATTTGGTGTAATAGTCCACTGCTACAACATCAAACTTTACACCGCCCCTGCCAGGTGGAAATGGGCCGATCAAGTCGATACCCCATTTTGCAAAAGGTCACGGGCTGAAAACCGACTTCAGTTGAGTAGCTGGGGAGTGGATATTAGGTGCGAAAAGTTGACACTTTCGGCATTTCCGAGCGAAGCTAATAGCATCTTTGCGAAGACTGGGCCAGTAGTACCCTTGTCTGATTGTCTTGTACGCCAAACCTTGCCCCCCCAGCGTGACTTCCGCAAATCCCTTCGTGAATTTCTTCTAACACCTTGAACCCTTACTTTTTAGATAAGCATTTGAGTAGGGGTAGAGAGAACCCACGTTTGTAGAGTTGGCCATCCACCAACGTATATTTGGCTGCTTGTTTCACTAGCCGACTAGCTTCCCATGTATCACCGGGGGTTGTTCCGTCCTTTAAGTATTTTTGGATCGGAGTGCACCAATCTTCACTATCTTCATCGCCTTCCTGCCCCCCAATCGGGGTCTGATTTACTTTGTAATCGGACGTCGAGGGGTTCTTCAGCTTGGTGACCACAACCTCCGTGACTTCAGCTTCGCCGTTACTGGTAGCTAGTCGGGCTAGGGCGTCTGCTTGTGTGTTCTCCAGCCTCGGTATGTGACTGATGTAAACCTGCGTAAACATCGAGATCAGATATGCCGCTATCTTCTGGTAGGACATCATCTATTGATCTTTTGTCTCGTACTCCCCCCGGACTTGGGATATTATTAGCTGGGAATCTCCGAAAACTTGAAGATTGGTTGCCCCTACGACTAATGATAACCTAAGTCCGGCTATCAAAGATTCGTACTCCGCCTCATTGTTAGTTGCCCTGAAATCAAACCGGATCGCGGAGGTGAAGACTTGTCTGTCTGGGCTGATCAGAACTACCCCGGCTCCTGCTGCTGGGCTAGTCGATGATCCATCGATGTAGAGGTGTCACGAAGCTATACGTCCCCTCATCAGATCTTGCGGGAAAGTTAGCTCGACGATAAAGTCAGCGAGCACTTGTCCCTTGATCGATGTTCGGGGTGCGTAGGTTATTCCATACTGGCTAACTTCTATTGACCATTTTAACAAGCGTCCCGTAGTATCTGACCGTTGCAGTATTTGCCTTAGTGGGAATGTCGTCAACACCTCTACCGGATGGTCGAAGAAGTAGGGCCTCAATTTTCTAACACTCATCACCAGTGCGTAAGCTAGCTTCTCCGTTGGGGTGTATCGCAACTCAGCTTCGTGTAAGACTTGACTTACGTAGTACACTGGTAGGTGTGTTTTCGCCTCTTCTCGAACCAGGACGGAGCTAATTGCAACCTCTGACGCAGCAAGGTATAGGTATAGCTTTTCACCAGGTACTGACTTCGACAGGACTTGTGTATTCGCCAAGTATGTTTTAATATCTTCGAAAGCTCGTTGGCATTCGCTTGTCCACACGAAGTGGTTTTTAAGGTGAAGCTTATTGGCTTTGGTTGCTTCTTTATATCTGTGGCTGTTTGCCTTTATTGCCTCGAAAAATGGACGATTCCGATTACCAGACCTGGAGATAAATCTGTTCAAAGCCGCCATACATCCGGCCAGTCTTTGAATTTTCTGCACGGAATCGGGTGCGCTCATCTCGATTATGCACTGGACCTGTGTCGGATTGACTTCGATTCCCCGTTGGCTCACCAGATGTCCCAGGAACTTTCCTGAATGCACGCAAAAGCTACTCTTTTTGGGGTTTAACTTCATGTTGTAGTGGCGTAGTATGTCGAAGGTTTACTTTAGGTGGTCTAGGTGATCCTCCTTTCGGAAACTCTTGACAACTATGTCATCCACGTATACCTCTATAGATTTGCCGATGTGTTGGTCGAACATCTTATTCACCAACCTTTGGTAGGTCGCTCAGCGTTGATCAGTCCGAACGACATCCTTTCCCAGCAATACATGTTTTTGTTGGTGTAGAACGCCGTATGCTCCCGGTCATCTGGGTGCACTGCTATCTGATGATAACCTGCGAAAGCGTCCATGAATGTCATCATCTCATGGCCAGCGGTGCTATCCACAAGCTGATCAATGTGGGGTAGTGGGAAGTTGTCCTTCGGGCACGCTTTGTTTAGGTCTGTGAAGCGATGCACAACCTCCACGTTCCGTTGTGCTTGTTCACTAGGACGGGGTTCGCGACCTACTGCGGGCATAAGGCCTCCTTGATCAGCTTGTTGTCCAGTAGCTTCCCAACTTCGGTGGTTAGGGCCGCGTACTTGTCTGACCCATACTTCCTTCGCTTTTGGCAGACAAGTTTCCTCGTCGGATCTATGTTGAGTCAGTGACATGCATGTTCCAACGGGATCCCCGTCATGTCTTCATGGGACCAAGCAAACAAATCGAAGTTGGACATCAAGAACAACTCCATCCTCGACTGGTATAGTTCTGGTAACTCGGAATCTATGAAAAGCTCCAAGTCCCTTTCGGGGTTCACCGGGATCGCTGTCAATTCTTCCATGGGAGCGGCCTTTCTCTTCTGGCTTTTCCACCTTGGATTGTTGATGAACTCATCCCATTCATCTTGTGACATCTGAACAGGTTCGTGACCTATACGTGGCTCAAGGTCATTAGCTTTGTCATCAACTTGGACAGGTTCATCAACTTTCTCTGCTTCTGGTAGCCCATCAACTTGGGATGGTTCTGCAACCTGGGGAGTTGGATCAACTTCCATTGGCACTGGTTCTTGATCCTCCGCAGGTTCCTCGCCTTGGACTTCGTCAGCCACTTCCATGGGTGCAGGTTGTGAACCTTGCACCGGTTCCTGCACTTGGTTTGCTTGAGCTTCGTCCTCTCTCTCCATTGGTGCCGATTGTGCCTCTTGCACAGGTTCCGATACTTGATCAGGTTCCGGCAGGTCGCCTACCTCCATCAACTCAGTTTCTGTTGAGATGACGTCTAGGATGTTTGGCTCATCTGCCGGAATCTGTATATCTTCTTCAAGGATGTGGACCTGCGTTACAAACTTCCTAACTCGGCCATCCTTGATCTGGAGCAAACATTCGCGGGCATTTTTCTGGTCGCCTTTAATGGTTCCGGCACCTTTTGGAGTTGGGAATTTCAAACAGTAGTAGTAGGTCGAACACTCCACTTTGAATTCATTAATAAAAGGGCGGCCAAGGAACCCGTTGTAGGAGGACTGCTGGTCGACAACAAGGAAATCAACTAACCTAGTCAGTCTCCGCTCTGGGTCCTTGGCCTATACAAACTGGATGCTCAACCTTATACTACCTAGGGGGACGGTTACAACTTCTCTGAACCCCATTATCCTAGCATTGCTAGGTTCTATATACGACTCAAAATCACCTATGGCATCTAAGGTGGATATGAAGAGAATGTTGGTGAAGGCGCCGGTGTCCACAAGTAGCCTGTGAACTCGGACGATCATGATGTTGGCGCTTATCACCAACGAGTCGTTGTGGGGCGTCAGTACCCCTTCCAAGTTCACCGAAGAGAATGTCAGCTCATCAGTGGGTTGCGTGGCGGGCCTGGAACTTGAGCTGTCTTCCTGAACCTGGTTTACGGCCCAGATTTCGGCCTTCCTCTATCTTTTGGAAATGGAGGATCTCCCATCTTGGAGACCTCCGACCGCTCCGATTTCTTCTTCGAAAACCAGGAGTTCTCTAGTAGGCTCTAAGTTTTGCTTAGGTTGGGGAGGTGCCCTTCCCCTATGTGGAGGGCCACGTTGGCCTGCGTCCTCCTCTTTATCATCGGAGACCTCCAGCCTCTCGACCCTGGTTCTCTTTGCCGGTGCCTTCTTGACAAACTCGGCCAGCTTCCCGTCCTCATAGAACTTCCACAATTACTTGAGGAGGTCTCGGCATTTGCTGGTGAAGTGGCCGATTGACTGGTGGTAGCCACAATATTTCTTGGGGTTGAGTTTCGCGCGGTCCTGGCGGATCTTCCTCGGCTCGTCCAACATGGCTTTATCATTGACCACAGTAAAGACATGGTCAAAGGAGACGGTGAGTACTTGGTTGAGCTTTTCTTTGAACTCGTCCTCGTCACCAAAAGCTTTCAAGTTCCGGGGAGCTTTGTACGTGCCCCCGGACTTCTTTCCCTATGGCTTCTTCTCGTCTGAGGCACTGACCTTTTTCAGGAGGGCCTCCTGCATGGCTACGAACACCACAGCTTTGTGTCGAAACTCAGTGTAGGTATTCGGGCATGCCAGGTACATTTCCTTCCAGAGCTCGGTTCACCTTCCAGCAGGATCTTGGTATCCTCGCTCACCGGTTCACCTTCCAGCAGGATCTTATCGAACCTCTCCAGATACTGCTGGTCTGTCTCATTCTCGCCCTGGTGGATGTTTGCGAGTCGGTGTTTCTAGGTGAGGTAGGACCCGAAACTGGAAAAGTGGGCCAAAAACTCCCGCGTGAGTTGGCCAAATGAATGTATTGACCCCGGGGCAAGTGATGAGAACCAGCGATGAGCTCGGTCCCCGAGGGTCAGTGGGAAGTTTTGGCATTAAGTGGCGTCGATGGCACCCACCGAGATCTTAAAGTCTGCATACTTGGCCAGGTGGACCTACAGGTCAGATTCGCCTTCGTATGCGGACATCACCGGGAATTGGACTTTCTTTTGGACCGGTGCTCTGAGGATGACAGGTGCCAATGGAGACGCAGGGAGGGTGGTGGCATCAGGGCCACCGGATTTAGCTGCTACCTATTGTTGTAGCATCTCGACGACCCTCTTCAATGTGGCCAGTTCATCATTGTGGGCCACCTCCTGTGGAGGCTGTTCGAAGGTCGTGCGCCTCGTAGACGCATGCCTTCGTGGTGCCTCGCTCTGGGGTGACCCCTCTGTGACGGGCTGGAACTGACGTCCACTATTAGGGCCCAACCTATTGGCAGCGGGCCTCCTCAGTCGATCGTGGACGGACCTACGAGGCTGTAGGTCCGATTCTCCCCTCTAGGATGTAGCAGGGGCCGCCGTTCGTTCGTTTTCTCCACACCTAGGCCCCAATCTTCCCTGGAGGACCTCCCGTCTCTGCGATTGATAGGTGGCTGACGCTTCGTTGTAGGCCGAAGCTCGCCCATCATGCGGGCTTGGTCCCTCCGCCACCTTGGCCTTCTCGCGCGTTCCCGGTATTGGAGAGCTTGGGCGGAGCTCGCCTCCTGTTCGGTGGGAAGGTCGCTATATTGACCCTAGGTTCTGGTGCCCTGGGTCGGTCTCGTCTGCTCCCTGGCCTCGGCAGCCGGAGCCCGCCGAGGTACTAGGGAAAGCTCGTCGTGTTGACGTTGTTGCAACCTCTGCAGGGCGGCAATAGTGCTTTGGGCTCGTCGGGGTTGTTGGCGAGGTCCCTCAGGGCGGGGTTCAGCTCCTCCTGAGTCACTGAAACTTGCTGGAGAGCTCGTGGGGCATTGCTCTTCTGGGGAGCTCGGCGCGAGGTCTCCCCATCGCCCTGGTTCTGGTTGGTGGTTCCTTTCCATCTTCGGGTAGTTACCGGGGTTTGTTCCTTCCACATGGTTTGACTTCCAGATGAAGGCCGCTTAGGTCGCAGTGTTCCAATCAAGGTGGTTTTGTTCAAGTTTTTGTCTAGCCTTGCGTATATCAAATTATCCAGAATCTGATTTATTTGTGTACACGCGTGCGTTTGAAAACTTTTCGCAGAATTTATAAACCCAAAAATCTGGGTTTTTGTTCGAAGAGTGAAATATGTGTGTATCTTCAAGTGTTCTTGAGCCTTGGTCAAGAACACCTTCAAATCTTCAAACAACTCTCACTTTCGTTCTCAATTTTTTTTTTTAGAATCGGAGGTTCACCCTTCTTCTAGCGCCAAATTGTTGATAGAATTTACTAATGATGTTTTTATGTGGCTATTATAACATATAATCCTATCAAACAATAATCTAAGAATATGTGTTCTTGAGTGGATAATGTAGGGAGAGAAAGTGAGAGCTTAGAGAGAGAAAATAAATGTGTATTATGATTAAATTGGAGAGAGAATGGTACAAGAGAGACCTATTTATAGGTGTGCAAGTGTGAGGTGGCATCCTGTGAGCCTCATTTGGCTTTAGGTGTTGGCAGGGGTTCTTGACCCTCGTCTTGGTCCCTCACAATGCTTCCTTTACAATGTTTCTACTACACATCTATCCGCTCTATATATACACGTCGCCAATGCCCTGATCCTGGGCGAGCTTCTAAGCCTTGCGTGATCCCGGAGCAATGTAACACTGGACTCTTGCTTGGTCTCCCTGGTTACGGGCGAGCTTCCCTCTGAAAGTGGGGATGCTCGCTAGCGAGCTTCTCTCTCTCTTGACCCGGTGGATCAACTGACTCTGGGCCATTGAGGCTCGAGCGAGGTTCCTCCTCATCTCGCCGAGCTTCTCTGCGTTGGCCTTGGTCTAAGTTGATGACGTGGTTTCCACACAAGTCGGCGACCTTCCTTACCTTTGACATAGTTAATCTTGAGATCATCCTAGGGTAGTTTGCCTATCAACACTGCCCAATTGATTTTTTTTAAATTTTTATAAAAATACTCATACATATAATTTGGCTGAAAATTAAATTTAATAAGTTATACGTTAAAATTTGACAGTTTATATATATATATATACATATTTGTGTAAATAAATATAATTTGATGATTTTTATATAATATTGCTAATAATTTAGTGGGTGTAGACGCAAATAGATCATTATAATGTCTCATTCGGTGTGAGACTGTCTTGTGAAAAATGTGGAAATTAACATTTTGGCTTCATCACGTGAACGAAATTGACCCCCACTGTTGAGGTTTCTATGAGGACTCTTTTTGACAGAGATGTGAAAGTTGCAATTCATGCTATGTCATGACAACAGAGTCGCATCGCATCCCTTTAAACGTTTGTTTTATGTATTATATTTATATATGGTCCAAACAATTGTGTGGAGTTGAGAGGGTACTGTTGTAAATCCAATCAAATTTTATCTTTATTCGTTTTCATTAGTTTGTGCAAGTGTAGTTGATAGTGGAAAGACGATCCACTGTCTGTCATGTTTAAATCAAAATAAAGTGACAGGATCATAGCTACCAAAGTACCCATTAATTTACGATAGATTTTTTTAAAATAAACTTAAAAGAAATTAAAAAGATGAAAATGCTCCCGCCTTCCGCATAGGATTGCAAACGAATCGAATCGAATCGAATATCATAGTTTTGTATTTGTATTTGAATAATAATCGAATCGAATCGAATATTTGTAAACGAATTCGAATCGAATTCGAATCATTAAATTTCGAATACGAATATCATAATTCGAATACGAATACCTAATCGAACCAAAAGTATTTGATTCATTTACAACTCTCGGGTAAGAGTTTGAAATATATGTGCATATGATATCTAGATTATTATCTAATGAGCTTACATTATTAAAATAATAGTAATTATAGTAGCCATAAATTTCTAATGGTCTATAATAATAATAATAATAATAATAATAATAATAATAATAATAATAATAGCAATAATTATACTAACTATTAAGTCTATTATCATTATAATATTTAATCGAATATTTACGAATATCGAATCGAATATCATTATTTTGTATTCGTATTTGAATAATAATCGAATCAAATAGAATATTTGTAATCGAATTCGAATTATAAAATTTCGAATACGAATATCAAAATTCGAATATGAATATCGAATCGAATCAAAATTATTTGATTCGTTTGCAACCCTACTTCCGCATTACTACTTCCGCATTACCCATGCAAACTACATTACTTGCATGCTACTTCCGCATTATCAATGCAAACCACATTACTTGCATGTTTATTACATGCAGTACTTTTTTTTATATTTTATTTGTTAAATTTTTTTATTTAATCTATTTTTTAAATTTTTTATTATTATATAAGTAAATATATGTTATTGTAAGACAAAATGTATATTATTATCCAAAAGAAATATTGTTATTTTATATATTTTTTTATAAAATTATAATTTATTTTTATAGTAATATACATATGTCCTTGTAATAACACATATTTGGTTATATAGTAACATAAAATAAGGTGCAAATGTGTGTTACAACTAGAGCAAATGTATGTTACTATCATATAAAATGTTATTCTTTGTACATATATTTATTTATTTGTATAGACAATTTTTTTTATATAATATAAAGAGTAAAATGTGTGTTACTATAACAATAAATATTAGTTTTTCAAAAATATATTATTTATTTTTATAGAAATAATTATTTTTTCATATAATAATACATATAAAAATAGTAAAAATGTATTACTACATGATTCAATATACCTAGAGTTTAAAGGGATTATGAATAAATAACAAACACATATTTATTCTTATAAAAAATTCATTTTGTACTTAAAGTAACACACATTTTTCTATATAGTAACAAATATTGGGGAGCAAATGTATGTTATAATTAGAACAAATGTATGTTATTATAATATAAACGTTATTCTTTTCACATATTCTTTTTTCACATGTTACTTTAAATCAAAATGTGTGTTACAACTAGACTAAATGTTGTTTTCTACACATATTCATGTATTATTGTAGAAGTAAATATTTTTCATGCAATGTAACACATGTATATGTTACATTGTATGTGTAACACATATTTATTCTTAATAAAAATACATTTTATCCTATAGTAACACATATATGCTCATATAATAAACATAAATTGAGGAACAAATATGTGTTACAATTAGAGTAAATGTGTATTACTACAAGATCAAATGTGTGTTACTGTATATACAAACATTTATTTATCTTTAGAAAAATATATATTATATTTTATATAACATATATAAGGCATTAAATGATGTATTAGTACATGAATAACATATTATTAACATAAATTAACAAAGAGAATAAAAAATAAATTAAGTAACATATATTTATTCTTGCAAAAATACATATTTTCTTTATGAGTACGGCTGCTGTGCACAAGGGTGCATACTATGCACCCTTATATGGGCTTAAAATTCGGACCCAGCCCAAACCCAACTTAAATTCGCGGATCCTACATAAAAACGGGTCGGATATATGTTTTAACCTAAATCAGCGAGTTACCAAAAGATTGAAGAACACCGCTGTAATCAAACATGATTGAAAGCAATTTTAATTCATAAAAACAGAAATCAAACACGATTCAATGGTCGATCCTGAAGAAAACTTCGAATCATCAGGTAATTTAAACAATTTCTTCTTTAGATTTCTTCAAAAATATTTATCATAATAATTTTTAACAAACAATCGTTTCTTCACAGATAATATTCTCTATAGAATTCAATTTGAGGGTGAAGAAGATGAAGACGAAGAAGAAAAAACAGAAGAAAAAGAAGAAGAACAGGAAAAAAATCATGATTCTATTATAATAGTTGAAGAACCAGAGCCAACAAATATAGAAGGTATAATTAATGTATAATTGAGGTATAGTAATCAATATTTTAGTTGTTATTTAATATGCTATGGGTATTTATTACATATTGCTTGATTATTACTAAAGAATTTTTCGGGTATTTATTATATATTCTTCGGGTATTAATTATCTATTGTTTGGGTATCACTAAAGAATTCTTCAGGTACTTATTATATATTTATAACGTATTACTAAAGAATTCTTTGGGTATTTATTATCTATTCTTCGGGTATTAATAAAGTATTCTTCGGGTATTAATTATCAATTGTTTGGGTTTTACTAAACAATTCTTTGGGTACCTATTATCTATCCTCCAGGTATTACTAAAGAATTCTTTGGGTATTTATTACCTATTCTTCGGGTATTACTAAAGAATTCTTTAGGTATTACTAAAGACATCTTTGTGTATTTACATAATATTATTCTTGTATTGCTTAATTATCTTTGGTTTATTCAATTTTGCTTATTAAAACATTCATGCTTTGGAATATTATACTACTTCATTCTATTTTTTACACTGACTCACATATCTTATTTCAAGAATCACAATCTACAGCTCATTGTCCTGATATAAGAGGTTCTTTAATTGGTGTTGAGAAAGATACAGTTGATCAGATGTATAAATTATACTGCTTACATGCACGTTCTTTGGGATTCAGTGTTAGAAAATCAACAAATAGATTTTCTACAGGAGAAACACGTCTATTGTTGGGGAAAATATTTGTATGTTCTTGTTCTGGATTAAGAAAAAGTGATAGTGGTTCAAGCACTGGAACATCAGATAAAAAAAGGAATATTGGAATTACAAGAACAGAATGCAAAGCTAGGATGTCAATCAGAAGAACTAATGAAGGAAAATTTGAAGTCGTGCAGCATGAAATGGAACACAACCATGTGTTAACAAGACCAGAGTGGGGTCATTTACATCGTTCAGAAAGACAAATTACAGCAGAAAAAAGCAAACTTATTGAAGATATGGTGTCATCAGGTATGAGAACAATCGATTTTTATCGATACATGGCACATGAGGTTGGAGGGGAAGAAAATTTGGGACACACAATGAAGGACCATTACAATTTGGTGAACAGATTAAAAATCCAAGAAGTTAAAGGTGGAGATGCCAGTAATCTTATTGAGATCATGGAAAAACAAGAATCTGAAGAAAAGAGTTTTTTCTACAAGATTAGATTAAATGAAGATGAGAGGCTTTCAAGTATATTTTGGAGGGACTCACTAATGATGGAAGATTATGAAATATATGGAGACGTAATGGTTTTTGACAAGACATACAGAACAAACAAGTACAATTTGATCTGTGCTCCATTTGTAGGAATAAACAATCACTGGAAAAATGTTATGTTTGGCTGTGCATTTATATCGGATGAGAAGACAGAAACTTTCGAGTGGCTTTTCCAAATGTTCAAGAAATCAATGAGATATAAAAGCCCAAAGACAATATTCAGAGATCAAGATTTGGCAATAGCAACTGCACTGGAAAAGGTACATAAATTATACACTATAAAATGCTATGATATTTATAACTTCTGCTTAGAGTATTTTTATTTATTCTTAAGGTATTATAATATTGTTTTTGGGATATAAAAATATTATGATTTCGATATGAATAATGTATTCTAAGTTTAATACTGAACTGACCTTGGGGTATTATGAAATAAACCTACGGGTATCATTTATTTGCTCTTTGGGTATATTTTTAAAAATATATTTCTATTACAGGAATTTCCAGACACAAGACACATATTGTGTCTTTGGCATCTCCAACAAAATGCAATTGCAAGATTTGGAGAACTAAAGAGAGATGGTCCTTTTAAAAGTGCATTTAACCATTGTTTAACAGGTTGTGATGATGAGAAGGAGTTTGAAATCAGTTGGGAAAATATGATATCAACTTACAACCTGCAAAACAATGCTTGGTTTAAAAGACTGTATAGTCTTAAAGATAAATGGTGTACAACACTAAGCAAGAACATATTTTCTGCTGGAATAAGATCATCTCAAAGAAGTGAAAGTACTAATCACGCAATTGGATTTAAAGCGCACAAACAGACAAATTTGACAGAATTCTACAAGATTTTCAATGAGATATTAACTCAGTGGAGGAGGACAGAGAAAAAAGATGAATTCAATTGTTCAAGAATGACACCAGAATCTCCTTTTGGAATGAAAGGGATTATAAAGCATGCTGCAGAGGTATACACTCACACAATTTTTAAGAGTTCAAAATCTCTGTTTGTTTCTTCTACTGTTGCTGAATTCTATGAAACCACCTTGGTTTATAACGTAATGAATGATGAAGGAAATAGAAGTAACAGGGTGGTATACGACACAACTATGAACCTTTTCAGCTGTGATTGTAAGAAGTTTGAAGAATATGGAATATTGTGCTATCACTGCTTGAGAGTAATGAGTATACACTCTATACAAAAAATACTTGATAATTACATATTAAAGAGGTGGTCCAAACTTGCAAAGGAACAAGTGTGGAACAAGATTGTTGCAGAAGCAACAAATGATAACAGGTATCAATTCTACTTTGGGTATTCTTTAATTATTCTTTGGGTATTTTTTAATTATTCTTTGGGTATTACTTTAGGTATTATATTATGTTCTTTGGGTATTCTTCGATTATTCTATGGGTATTACTGATATCTTTATGGGGTATTAAATACAAATATTGGGTTATTAAAAAATTCTAACTATATTACTCTATCAAATAGGGAAAAATGTTCTAGCAATATACCTTGGAGGCATGATATCATAAGGAAGTACTACAATGTAGTATTGATGAGTGAAGAATTTGAAGAAATGAGAGAACTCATAGAAGATGGATATGAAAAAATATGTACAGTTCTTAATGCAAGGAATTCAAAGCAACATCAAGACATTGAGGCTCATTCCGAAACATCAATCAAAGTTCTCGATCCCGAACGTTCAGTAACAAAAGGAAGAAGTAAAAGGATTAAGAGTGGTATCCACACTAGAAAGAAGAACAAGTCAACAACTTCACAGTCATCGCATATGAGAGAATATGGATCAATTACACCTAATCCTCATATAATTTGAAAGAGGATTATATTTATGTTTTGATTAATAAATTAAAGTTACATTTGTTAATATAAATGTTTATTACAATAGCAAGTGATTTATCAAATTTATTGTATCTGATGTGTATTATATTTTTTTAAAATTCATTAATACTCAAGAAGTGAAAAGTAGAACCCGAAGATCAAATAATTGATACCCCAATAACAATATATGAATACCCCAATAATAAGTAATACTAAAAAAATATATATATATATATATTATTCAAAAATTTCGCTCAGATAAAAAAAAATTAAAAAGTAAAATAAAATTTACTATATAAAGTAAAAAAATGTAGAACGATGACAGTACGTTCCTAAATTCGATCGACAGAAAATTCGACCGACGAAGCATCAACAAATCGTCCAAAACGGTAACAAATCTTCATAATCTTCAACGAATCATTCATAAGAAATGCTAATAGTTCTTCATTCTTCATTTCTCTCTCTCTGTCTCCCTCTCTGTCTTCCTTCTCTCCCTCTCCCCCCCCCCCTCTCTCTCTCTCTATCTCCCTCTCTCTATTCTTCATGTACTGAGCATTATATATACAAAAATACTCTATTTCATCATCTGAAAAAAATTTCATATGATAATATTGAAAGTTTTCCGTGTATAAAAAAAATTGTAACTTCAAACATAATGATAATCTTAATTTATATGTTTTTTTGGGTATTAAAAAGTTATCCTTCAGGTATTATTGATTTTTTATTAAATTGTTCTTGACATATACTGTTAGAGTTTTCTTTACTTGTTCTCTGGGTGTAATTCTATTATTCATAGGGTATTGTTAGTATCTTGTTAGGTTATTAGCATGTAAAATATATAATAATTAAAAATTTATATATTTATTTATTTGTTGTTGACATATACTTAATTTACTAGGGTATTTTTTACTTGTTCTCTGGGTATAATTCTATTATTCATGAGGTATTATTAGCATCTTGTTAGGGTATTAGCATCTAAAATATATAATATTAATTAACAATTTATATATTTATTTGTTTAATTTAAACAGATGATTCTTTACTATTAAATTGAATTATTAAATTAATTTATTATTAAATTGTTCATTACATATACCATATATGTTAGGGTATTCTTTACTTGTTCTCTGGGTATAATTCTATTGTTCATGGGGTATTATTAATATCTTGTTAGGGTATTAACATCTAAAATATATAATATTAACTAAGAATTTATATATTTATTTGTTTACTTTAAACAGATGAGTTCTTTCTTCAAACCCCTCATTGGCAACAGCCTCTTCATTCCTAAACTGGTGAGTTTTGTTTATACATATATATATATATAAATTAATAAAATGTTTAATCATAATTATTCATTTATGTGCAGAGATTACCTACTCTGTTTATTGATGAAAATGCAAATTTATTTGCACAAACATCAACTGAAATGACACTGACAGCAAACTACCATCATGGCAAGAATTGGAAAGTTAAAATAGAGAAAATTGATGAATACCATTACTTAAATGAGGGATGGATGACATTTGTTGAAGAAGCTGATATAGAATTGCTTGATGTGCTCACTTTCACACTGATTGATGAGCATTCAATCCATGTTGATATCTTTTCAAAAAGTGGTTGCTGCAAGAACTGCTCAAACTATGGTTTGTAATTTTAATAAACTTACATTCATTTAAAATTGCAAAAATATATTTACAGTTTTTTAAATTTCCATATGTATTAAACAGATTCTGATGATGATGAAATTCAAGTTGGACAGAATAATTTGAGTTTCGAAAAGGAGGTCAAGGACTACCATTTCACTGCAAATAAAATGGTAATTTATATAGATTTTTACTTTCATTTATCACAAAAAGGAGACACACAATATATTTTTTTTATTTCATTTAAATAATATATTGTTTTATAGGATGTCCCCATAAATTTCATAACTGCTGCTGGACTGCTGAACAAAAGAGAAATCATATTGAAGGATGAGGAAGAAAGAGCATGGAAAGTTCAAATGAGAACTAGAGGTGGTGGTGTGCAATCATTTTGCAGTGGCTGGAAAAAATTTCTTCTTGCAAACAATGCTACAGTAGGTAGCATTGTTAAGTATGAGTTCGTGTGTGATGAAGTCATACATGCAGTTGTGAAAAAAAAATTAACAAATACTGTGTTTGGTTTGTATGCCTCATAAGAGGTCAATCTACTTTTTTTTATTACAAAACAATTACAATGTTTGGTTTGTATACCTCATAAGAGGTTTATTTTGAATGGTTTAATATTAATGTGCCTATGAATGATTATTTTGAATGTTAGAATAATATATTTACTATTAAAAAATACACATATATTTTATAATTTCAATACCCAAAGAACAAATAATAATACCCAAAGATAAAAAATCAATACTTAAATAAGAGTCAATCAATACCCCAAAAAATATAAAAAACAATACATACTAGTTTTATAATAATTAAAATAAAATAAACAAATACCCAAAAACCATGCCAAATATACCAAAAGAACAGATAATCAATACACGAAGACATAAAAATAGATACCCAAAAATCAGATAATCAATACCCGAAGAGATAAAAACAATACCCAAAGAAATAAAATCAGATACCAAAATATCAAATGATCAATACCCAAAGATCAGATAACAAATACCCAAAGATAATATAATAAATACCCAATGACAAGATTAAATATACTCAATGACCAGTTTACTAATACCCATAGAACAATTACAATGTTTGGTTTGTATACCACATAAGAGGTTTATTTTGAATGGTTTAATATTAATGTGCCTATGAATGGTTATTTTGAATGTTAGAATAATATATTTACTATTAAAAAAATACACATATATTTTATACTTTCAATACCCAAAGAACAAATAATAATACCGAAAGATAAAAAATCAATACTTAAATAACAGTCAATCAATACCCCAAAAAATATAAAAAACAATACATACTAATTTTATAATAATTAAAATAAAATAAACAAATACCCAAAAACCATGTCAAATATACCCAAAGAACAGATAATCAATACCCGAAAACATAAAAACAGATACCCAAAGATCAGAACAACAATACCTAAATATCAAATAATCAATATCCAAAGATCAGATAACAAATACCCAAAGATAATATAACAAATACCCAATGACAAGATTAAATATACTCAAAGACCAGTTTACTAATACCCATAGAACAAGTCACAAATACCTAAAGATCAAGTCACAGATACCCAAATAACAGATTACAAATATAACTAAACTAAGTACCAATACCCATAAATTTGTTCTAATATAATTACACTTACCCAAAAACAACAAAATCATTGTTTAACTACATAAAACCATTGTTCACATATATCATTTTCTTTCACAAAGCCCCACATTCAACCTCAAACAATTGTTCATATACCTGAAACTACAGACTGTTCACAAATTTACAAAACAATCTCAAACCAACATTTTTCAGTTCAGTTTCTTCCTCTTCCCCCTTCCCAAATTACTATCAATTTGTTTTAAATTTTCTACAGCACGTTTTTCTTTAACTCATTAGCTTTTTGCTGTTTCAGTTTCATCTCATTGTCCAAATCCTTAATCAACTTTGGTTTAGATTTATAAAAATCATAAACCTTCTTTATGAGATCACCCCTAGACTGATTCAAGTTCGAAAGCAAGATCACAGAACATATTTCAGCGCGCATCACTAAACGAATTTCAGCCTAAAATGAAAAAAATAAAATAAAATAAGTTAATAACAAACAAAATAACAAACAATAATGAATAAAAAAATTAATTAAGAATAAAAAAAGTACCTTTGTCAAATTTGGAGTTGTGTAGGCAGTACCATTGAAATGCTTCATATGATGCATCATGTAAACACCACAATCCTTATCTGGCTTACCAGTCTGCCACTTCAATGACACACTCTCATAAACAAAATCTCCAACATCATCAGCTCTAGGATGTTTCTTTGATTTCAAAAATCGTCTCATCAAAATACACTAAAACATAAAACAACAAAAATTAAATTAACATATAATAAAAATAAACAAACAAAAAAATTTAAAATGTTAGAGATATATACCAATAAATGAGCAGATCTAGTGTAATCATTAATCTTCTCCTCATGCCGCATGTTATCCAACAAGTGTACTTTGCGGTCAACAAAATTAATTGCAACAACAACATAATGATTGTGGATACCAACAGGAATAAAAATCTGTAAAAAAAAAATAATTAGAAAATAATAATATAAAAAAATAGAGAAAAAATAAATAAATACTAACCATATCAGCCGTCATAAACGAACCCTCATACACAAACAGCCATTCATTCCAAGCTGAGTAAACATCATTTTCAACACTTTTTGCAGATTTTTCATTCACTACAACTTCTACAACAAAATACTGTTCCACAAAATAAAATAAAATATAAACTCATATATAATAAACAGTAAAAAAATAAACACAAATAGCAATTTAATAAAGAACAATTACTAATACACAACATCAATTCATTGACACCCAATGATAACCTAAATAACAACTGAAAAATACCCAAAGAAGAAAATAAAATACCCAAAGAATAATTAGTAATACCCAACAACAATTCATTGACACATAAACAACAAATGAAAAATACCCAAAGAACAAATAAGAAATACCCAAAGAACAATTAGTAATACCCAACAACAATTCATAGACACAAAAGATAACCTAGAGAACAGTTGAGAAATACCCAAAGAACAAATGAGAAATACCCAAAGAACAAAATAAAATACCCAAAGAACAAATAACAAATACCCAAACAACAAATATTAATACCCATCAACAATACATTAACACCAAAAAAGACAACACATTATACCCATAATAAATTAAAGTATACAACAAAAATAGCTAAAAAACAACTCATTATGCAAAATAATAATAACACAAAAACAAATTAAGATGAGTCTTATGCTGTGATTAAGATTAAAACATAATCTGCTCCTACTTGAATCAGAAATAACCTCAGCATTAACCTTCAAACACCATGCAGTAATAATGGTGCTGTCAATTTCTTCATTGGGTAACAAACTATTATCCCATCTTTAGTCACAAATATTGAATCTTTGTACAAATAATAGTTATCCCTGCAAAAAAAAAAAAAAGTAAAAAAAAAACATTACATACAAATAATAAAAACTAAAAATAAAAAGTTGAAATAATACTTACACTGCAACAGATCCCTCTCCATCATAAAAACAGAAATCGACAACCTCCAAGTGAGTTTGGAACATTGTTTTATAAAGCCTCTTATTTGCTCTCACCAATTTGGATACATATCCAATATCATCACGTATCAACCAAAACAAACTCCTACCATCATCACCTATATTCTCTCTATTCATACTAACATATTTTATTGCTTCTTCAATTTCACCATCAAGACCACCCAACCTACTCTTCAACATCACTGCACTTTGCAGAGTCTTCTCAACCTGTGCACTCTTTACTGCAGCAGCTTTATCAAACTTCTTCATAACTTTCCGAACCTCAGGATCTGTACCAGAAACTTTATCTTTTCGAGCACCTTCTTCCATTTCTTTACCAGCTTGACCATCATCAGAAACATTATCTATTCCAACAACCTTCTCAGGAATCTCAAGATCACACACTTCAACAGCCTTGGCATGAACGATCTTCTCAGAATCAAACACCTGAACACCCTTATCATGAACAACCTCCTCAAAATCAGACACTTGAACACCCTTGTCATAAAAAACCTTCTCAAAATCAGACACCTGAACACCCTTATCATGAAAAACCTTCTCAAACTCAGACACCTTAACACCCTTATCAACCTTAGAAACAGTTTTTCCCTTATAATTCTTCAAATTAATAAGGTCTCCAACAATGTCTCCATAATAAGCCTCATCAAACCAATCTTCAGAACTACTAAGATTAGTTTAAAAAACAACAGGATCTGGAGTAAGCAATTCAAAACTCGGAGCTGAATCAGCAAATTGTTTCATTAATGTCACATACTTCACAAGCTTATCAACATAACGATGAAGCTTAGGATTCATAAAAAATTTCTGAGTGTCAGACACATCAGATTCAGCAGTGGACTCTAACTGAGAACTGTTTAAATTTGCATTCTGGATACAGTCCATAAGCTTCTGAACCTTCACATTAAAGTTTTCACAAAATTCTCTTGCTTCACCTTTAATTGACAATAACAATTCTTTTATCTCCTGCAAGATAAAATGTAAATAATAAAAAAAACCAATTCTAATTAATAATTAACTAATAAACAAAAATCAATAGAATAATAAAATATAAAAATTATTAATACCCAAAGATAAAAAATAAATACCCCAAGATAAACATATTAATACCCATACAGTAAAAAAAAATACCCAAAGACTACCAAAATAAATACCTGAAACTGATCATCATCTTCTTTTTTCTCCTCATCCTTTGAATCACACCTTGACTCCGTTGGTGTTTTATTCAGCATTCCATTACTAGAGAGTGGATACAAATCCTCAACTAACTCACCTGAACCAAATTTTCCAGCACTAACCTCTTCAGCAACCCTTTTCCTCAACTTCTGATCAGTCCAATGGTTGATCAATGGAATAGAATGAGGTTCACAAACACCTCTCCACTTCAACCGGTGAAAATATATTATTTGTAAAAGAATGACACAACCACTGATATTTTTCACATAACCCCTTTTGTACAAAGTAATAGACTCACACAACCTCCTCAACACAAGTTCACACCAATCAAACTCAAGAATACAGTCTGGATTCTCTAATGCTTTATAAAAGACAGGATTAACACTTCTATTTGCAGAAGGACACAGAAAAGAACACATACTATACAAAACAAATAACCGCTTAAAATCATCACCACCATTACGACATTTATCCTTAATAATGGAAGGAAGTTTCCCTATCGGACTCTTTGCAGCAAACCCATACTTCTGAGCAAATGTATTAAAAGCAGAGCAATCATCAGACCTACGATAAAGAGGGACCTCTCTCCCTTCGTTCCTTGGAATCTTAAAAACATCATAAACATCATCAGCAGTAATTGTAAACTGCCAAAAATAATCAACCACTAACATACGACTGCTACCATTGAAATTATCAACAAGCCAATCAATCATGCCACTGTTTACAAGCCTAGTAAGCTTTAAATCCAACAAACCTTCAAAACCAATAAACTCCAAAGACGCCCTTTGTTCATCATTCAAACTTTTAACCAATTCACATAATCCATGTGGACGACACTGAGATATAATTTTACTGCAAGACAAATAATATATAATACATTAAGTAATATCCAAAAGAAAAGATAATGAAAACCAATTAATAAATACATCAACAACAACAACAAATACCTCAAGACAAACAAAATGATACCTAAAGAAGAATAACAAAATACCCAAAGAAGTAAAAAATAATACCCACGGTTAAAGTCAAAAAATACAAAAATAACAAATATATATAAAAAAAATCACAGAAAATACACAAAATCAAATAACAAATAACAAAACAATTCAATTAACAAAATAACTACAACAAAATGACATATTACATACTAAAAAAACAAATAAATAACAATACCCGAACATAAAATAAGTGATACCCAAAGAATAAAAAATACATACCCATAGCAGAAAAAGTAATACCCAAAGACTAAAAAAAATACCCAAAGAATAACAAATACATACCCATAGAAGAAAAGTTAATACCCAAAGACTAAAAACAAATACCCAAAGAATAACAAAGTAATACCCAAATAAAGAAAAAAATATCTAGAAATCTCTTCTCCAGAAACAGAATGCACCTCCGATGAAACAACCTTAGCAGATTTCCCTTTGCTTGAAATTTCCTTTCCAGATTTCACTTTATTTACAAGTGATTTGATAGATTTCTTCTTCTCCTTTGAAAAAACAATAAGTCTATCATCTTCTTCCTTCGGTGCATGTTCAACACGATCACCAACGAAAGGAACTATCTCATCACACTTATTCACAGGAGAATCTCGATATTTTTTCCTCTGATACACAACATCTTTCTTGTGCTTAGGTCCACTACCTTTAAGAACAATATATTTCTTCTTCTTCACCATTATAACAGAAACGAACCCTAACAACATTACAAACAGAGCAAGATCATTACAAACGATACTCAAAAAACAAAATATTAAAATGAAGTACAATGATACTCATAAAAAATAACTTACAACGTATATTGCAGACGAAATCCGAACCAAAGGCACCGCGAACAAGAAGAAGAACAAAGAAGAAAAACTTGGAAACGAGAACACGAAACTGACGTAGTTTGAAAAATGATGGAACACGAAACAATGATACACGGAAGGAAAGGGCGATTAATAGCCGGTTTAATTAAAACCCGAATAGAGGTCCGCACGTTTTCAAAATGGATACCAAGTCGGATCCGATTTTTTTTTTTAATTAGGCCCAAATACAAAGGGCCGAAAATTCAGCCCATAAAAGAAGGGTGCTAGTATGCACCCTTGTGCATATAAGAATTTGTGTTTCTTTATAGTTATTTGATAAGTACAAAAAGTTAATTTTTTAAGAATTAGTAACACAGATTTTGCTTAATTGCAACACGCATTTGCCCAAATTGTAACATAAATGAAGGCGAAAAAATCTGAAATTACAAGTTGTACGAATTTTGAAAAAAAATATCCAAATCTGATCTGACCCGGTTTAGACCCGCAAAATTTTCAAAAATGGATATTTCTACTGTAGAAATTTCTACAGAAGTGTTGCTCATTGATCACTTATTTTTAAAAAAGGCCAATTTTTTTTTTTTTATAAACTTGTGAACAAAACATAATTAGTACTTTTTTTAAAGACTAAAATTTATAGTTTTCTCCATAATTATTCGTTGAATGAAAAATAATTTAGTAACGCTTTCTTTTTTATGAGTGGTACAGTTTGTTCCGTGATACAGAAGTAAAAATATAGTATAGTATTCATATCAAACCGAATTATATTAATAATTTTTTTAAATAAAATTCGACGGATAGCGAGAAAATTTGATATAAGCTACTAACGAAATCAAAATTAAATGTACCTTCTTCACCAGCTCGATTTGATTATTTCCTATAAATAGTAAATAAAATCCGCCTCATTAATTTAGTGTATTTCTTTTTATCATATATAAATCAAGAGCAACACCTGCGTAAAAATTTCTACCGTAAAAATTTTACTAAAAAGACAACACTACCCTTGCATACCATATTTCTTGCCGCCACTGGTATGGTATCAAACTCTTTTTTTTTTCGGACCGCTTGCACGATTGATACCCATGCTCTGATTAAATTTTTTTTTTTTGATACCCATGTATAGCGAAAATAGCCATGTTTCAATGTTTTTTTTCTTTTTAAGTTTATTTAAAATTGATATATTGATTTAATAAAATTCAAGTAATATTATATATGTTATAAATTTAAAAATTCTTTCTCAGGTTATGGTACTATATAGACAAAAGTGTGTTACTAAAAAATAAAATATGTGTTATCAATCCTTAAAAAATTAATTTTTGTACTTTTAAAGTAACTATATAGAGAATGTGTAGTTTTGCAAAAATAAAATATATGTTACTTAATTTCTTTTTTATTCTTTTCATTAATTTATGTTTATAATATGTTGTTAATATATTAATATATCTTTTAATACTTTATATATGTTATATAAGTACAATATATATTTTTCTAAAGATAAATAAATATTTGTAAATATAGTAACACAGATTTGCTCTAATTGTAACACAAATTTGCTCTCCACTTTGTGTTACTATATGAGCAAATTTGTGTTACTTTAAGGACAACATGAGTTTTTATAAGAATAAATATGTGTTTCTTATTTATTCATCATCACCTTAAAAATTAGGTTCATTTAATCATGTAGGTAATACACTTTTTACTATTTTATATGTGTAAATATATGAAAAAAATAATTATCTCTAAAAAAATAAATAATATATTTGTGATAAACTAATATTTATTGTTATAGTAACATACAATTACTCTTTATATTATATAAAAACATTTATTCTATAAAAATAATTGAATATATGTAAAAAACATAACATTTTATATGATTATAACATACACCTGCTCTAATTGTAACACACATTTGCTCCTCATTTTGTGTTACTATATGGACAAATGTATGTTACTATATGGGCAAATACATGTTACTATCATATAAAATATAATTTTATAAAAATAAATAAATATATTTGTGAAAAACTAATATTTATTTTTATAGTAACACACATTTTACTCTTTATATTGTATAAAAATATATTCTCTATAAAAATAAATGAATATGTAACACTACAAATGATATATTTTGCTTAATTAAAAAACACTACAATTAGAGTAAATATATTTTGCTTTAAAGTCACATGCATTTGCCCAAATTGTAACATACCTGGGAGCGAAAAAAATTGAAATTACAAGCTCCGCGAAATTTGGAAAAAAAATATTCAAATCCGACCCGACCCGGTTTAAACCCGCGAATTTTTGAAATATAGATATTTCTACGGTAGAAATTTGTATATAAGTTTTTGTCGTGATCAATATACCCTTAATTCTAATTTCCTTAGTTATATTTCTCTTTTCACTCCTAATCTTTTTCCTATTTCGTTTCTTACACCAAATTAAAATAATTGACTAATATACAAGTTAATCATAGTATTTTTTTGAAGGAATTGGGTCGGAATGATTTTTTACGTTTCCTTTAATCTAGAAAAAAATAAAAATGATACATGATTACGACTAATATTATTTTTTTAATTTTTAAAGATTAAATAAGCAATCTTGAAAGGTCAGAATCTGGTCGGAGTCAGGTCAATTTTTTTAGAAATAACATATTTAGTAAAAAAAATTTGTGATGGAGTTAGATCGGAATTACTTCTTAGGTTATTTTTACCTAAAAAAATACTATGCATATGTAAAATTTTGATTGACGTTGTCTTTTTAATTTTTACTAGTAAAATAACTAGTATTTTGAAAAGTCGGATATTTATCTAAATTTATTAAAAATATCATTTGCAATAGTATTTTTATGACGGAGTTGGGTCGGAATGATTTTTTAAGTTCGTTTAATCTAGAAAAATTTAAAAGATACATGATTACGACTAACGTTATCTTTTTTAATTTTTAAGGATTAAATATATATTATTGAAATGTCGGAATCTGGTCGGAGTCCGGTCAAGTTTTTTAGAAATAGCATATTTAATAAAAAAATTGTGACGGAGTTAGGTCGGAACTACTTTTTAGATATTTTTTTACCTAAAAAAATACTATGTATATATAAAATTTTGATTGACGTTATCTTATTAATTTTTACTAGTAAAATAACTAATATTTTGAAAAGTCAGATATTTGTCTAAATTTAATTAAAAATATCATTTGCAATAATATTTTTTTGACGGAGTTGGGTCGCAATGATTTTTTATGTTCTTTTAATCTAGAAAAAATTAAAAATGTAGCTTAATTAAAAATATCATTTGCAGTAACACACATTTACACACAATTAGAGTAAATATATTTTGTTTTAAAGTAACATGCATTTGTCCAAATTTTAACATATCTGTGAGCGAAAAAAATTGAAATTACAAGCTATAAATTATTTTTTACGGAGTTGGGTAATGCTTTTTTACGTTCCTTTAGTCAATAAAAAATTTAAAAGACACATAATTACAGTAACATTATCTTTTTTAATTTTTAAGGATTAGATATGTATTATTGAAAGGTCAGAATCTGGTCGGAGTCCGACCAATTTTTTTAGAAATTGCATATTTAGTAAATTTTTTTGTGACGAAGTTAGGCCGGAACTACTTTTTAGGTTATTTTTACCTAAAAAATACTATACATATATAAAATTTTGATTGATGTTATCATTTTAATTTTTACTAGTAAAATAACTAGTATTTTGAAAAGTCGGATATTTCTCCAAATTTATTAAAAATATCTTTTGTAATGGTATTTTTTTGACGGATTTGGGTCGGAATGATTTTTTACGTTCCTTTAATGTAGAAAAAATTTAAAAGATAAATGATTACGACAAACATTATCTTTTTTAATTTTTAAGGATTAAATATGTATTATTGAAATGTCGAAATCTGGTTGGAGTCCGGTCAAATTTTTAAGAAATGACATATTTAGTAAATTTTTTTGTGACGAAGTTAGGCGCAACTTCTTTTTAGGTTATTTTTACCTAAAAACATATGCGTATGTAAACTTTTGATTGACGTTATCATTTTGATTTTTACTATTAAAATAACTGGTATTTTAAAAAGTCGAATATTTGTCTAAATTTATTGAAAACTTTCATTTGCAATAGTATTTTTTTGACGGAGTTTGGTCGGAATGATTTTTTACGTTCCTTTAATCTAGTAAAAATTTAAAAGATACATGATTACGTCTAACATTATATTTTTTTTAATTTTTAAGGATTAAATATATATTATTGAAAGGTCAGAATTTGGTTGGAGTCCGGTCAATTTTTTTAGAAATAGCATATTTATTAATTTTTTTGTGACGTAATAATGTATCTTTTAAAATTTTCTACATTAAACGAAGGTAAAAAATCAATCCAATCCATCTCCGTCAAAAACATACTATTTCAAATGCTATTTTTAATAAATTTAGACATATATCGGACTTTTCAAAATACTAGTTATTTTACTAGTAAAATTAAAAAGATAACGTCAATCAAATTTTACATATGCATAGTGTTTTTTAGGTAAAAAAATAACCTAAAAAGTAGTTCCGATCTAACTCCATCACAAAAAAATTTACTAAATATGCTATTTCTAAAAGAATTGACTAGACTCCGACCAGATTCTGACCTTTTAATAATGCATATTTAATCCTTAAAAATTAAAAAATATAATGTTAGTCGTAATCATGTATCTTTTAATTTTTTTTTAGATCAAAGGAACGTAAAAAATAATTCCGACCCAACTCCGTAAAAAAGATACGATAGCAAATGATATTGTTTTAATAAATTTAGACAAATATCCGACTTTTCAAAATACTAGTTATTTTACTAGTAAAATTTAAAAGGATAACGTCAATCAAAATTTTATATATGCATAGTGTTTTTTAGGTAAAAATAACCTGAAAGTAGTTCCGACCTAAATCCATCACAATTTTTTTTACTAAATTTGCTATTTCTATAAAAATTGACCGGACTCTTACCAGATTTCGACCTTTCAATAATACATATTTAATCCAAAATTAAAAAAGATAACGTTACTTGTAATTATGTATCTTTTAAATATTTTCTAGACTAAAGGAACGTAAAAATTTATTCCGACCCAACTCCGTCACAAAAATACTATTGCAAATAATATTTTTAATAAATTTAAACAAAAATCCGACTTTTCAAAATATTAGTTATTTTACTAGTAAAAATTAAAAAGATAACGTCAATCAAAATTTTATATATCTATAGTGTTTTTTAGGTAAAACTTATCTAAATAGTAGTTCCGACCTAACTCCGTCACAAAAAAAATCTATTAAATATGTTATTCCTAAAAAAATTGACCGGACTACGATCAGATTCCGACCTTTAAATAATACATATTTAATCCAAAGCTCAAAAACATAAAACGAACCGTAGAAACTTAGCTAACAACGAGACTAAGCTAATGGAACATATAGATTAACAATCAAATGGTTGGATCAAAAGTTGTGGAAGAAAGAAGAAATAAATTAACTTCTAATCTAATGGGTAACTACCTAATTCTCTCTCTAAACTAATTTAAGAAAATGGAATATTGGTGGAATGAAGAATGCCTTGAAAATCTGATACTTGAGGTATTTATAATGCCCACAATGCTTAGTCCAAAGTGTCCTTCATTAAACGCGCGAAAGGACGAAGATACCCCTTGATTTGGTGGCCAAACGAACCACGCACGAGCTGCCTTTTATCACCGCGCGAGCTGCTAGTCGCGTGCCAGGTCGCGTGAGCCTTCGGCGCGCAAACAGACGCTGAGCGCGCGGGCTACGTGTAAAGTCGCGCGAGCAAGAGACTCATTTTCGTGCAAACTTGTTTTCTTCATATATCTTGAGCTCTAGAACTCCGATTGACTCGATTCTTTTTGCGTTGCGACCCTATTTTCTAGCTCTTTCACATGGTATATCATTTGCACCATTTGGATTGAGTTATCAAATCTGAAATTTATCAAATTTGAAATTTATCAAACTTGCTCGTCTCTTCACCTTTTTGCTTCATTTTTCCTATAAACACAACTACAAACATAAACTCATCAAAACTATATAGAAATGGCTGCAAAATGATGCAATTATGACCCTAATCACACCCCCAAACTAGATTGTTGTGCATCCTCGGGCAACGAAGCGATAAGATAAGGGAATAATTGTATCAATGAAGCATCTAGCACATAATCAAATGCCACATATACATCACCCAATATCATACAATCTATCAATGTAGTGTCATCTCATTAACCATGTACATAAACATCAATGCACACATGATCAAATCAATGAGTCAAGATCCTCACTAGGAAGTGTATCACTCAAACTCAAGTGTATGAGGTTTCACTCAATCATCACACATAGTACATCCACTACCATAGGCTTGATAAAAGTCTCCAATTGTCCACCACTTGTCAATTAACTCATCATCAAATATAAGAGGACTTCTTATTGGTTATAGTGTTGGTTCTTTGGTAAGGGTGAGATGCTTTTGGATAGAAGTGACTATCAAACTACTGGAGCAAGAGGTCAAGATACCTAGCTAGAATATCTCTACACCCTTCACAAGATAGGTTGCAAGTGATCAAGTTGCAACACCATTTCAACCACATAACAATTCTTTTTACACTTCTTCTTTTCAAGCATTTTTTCCACCTCCTTTCTTTTACAATTTTGTATCACATCACCAACACATTAAGCAGATAAGCTCTTCTTCACATCTTTTCATTCATCACAACTTCCACTTTTTTTTCCCATCTTCATCTTTTGTTTCTTTAACTTTTTTTCACCATCTCATCCACCAAACATTCCTTCAAAGCACATGTAACTCTCTTATCCTCATTAAAGCTCCACTACTAATAGGAAAAATAAGGCTCAAAGTGAAGGATAATCAAGCTACAGTCATAGGTTGCCAAAGAAAAAGGCCAAAGACACAAAATGACTAACTATGGAATCAATGTCATGGTATGGATAATTTGGTTAAGTGACTCATATAAAATCAAAGATGGCCTCAAATCATTTTTTACAACTCATTACAAAATGTGATCTCAAACAAGACTCAAATCAAGTTCTAGAGTGGAAATGTACCATGTGGATCTCACATCAAAGAAATGTCATCCGTTTAAGATTAACAACGGGCAAAATAGGCTCAAACCTCATTGGTTAAGGTGATCATGACTCATATCATATCAAACATGTACACATCATTCATGTATCAAGCATCAAAGAATCAACTACACTATAGACAAAAATGAATTAAGCAAAATACATACGACACTTAACTATGCACTAACTACATAATCCACACAACCATTAGATTATCTCATGCATCACTACTCAAAGCTAGCAACAATATGGCAATCAATAACAAGCAAAAACAAGACATCCTACTAGGCTCATGATCTTAAAACATCAAGAAGCACTACAATCATTTGAAACATAACATTGCAATGAGATTTGCAAAACGAACACACCATCCAAACTTTTTTGGACCAAGAGTCTAAAAAGTTTGGCAAAGTGAAGTAAAGATCATGCAATGTACCAATCAAAGCACAATACCACTAGAATCAACAATAAGCTCAAAATAGCAATGTAAAATCAAGCAAACTAAACCTAGTGGCGCTAGAAGGAGGGTCCGAATCTGAAAAATTAAAAAAATTTCAAGAACAAAAAGTTAGGCTTTGTTTGAAGATTTGAAGATTTGAAGGTGTTCTTGATAAAACTCACGAACACTTGAAGATACACATACATATTCATTCCTTCGAACGAAAACCCAAATTTCTGGACGAAAATCTAAATTTCCAGATTCCCCAAATCCTGCCCGGAAAAAGTTTTCAAACGCACGCGTGTACCCGAATAAACCGAATTTCGGATAATTCATTGCACGCAATGCTAAACGAAAACCCGGACAAAATTCACCCAAGCTGGCTGAAAACCATCACCTCGGCAACCTGCTGCAAGTTACCCCCTCCAAAACCCAAAAATGGCTAAAGGACAGACCTCCACAACTGCCGAAAAGTCGAAGGGGGGCGACCAGGACCAGGCCGAGGTCGAAACCTCGCGCCAGGTGGCGGAGACCTCGCACCGACCTCCCCAGAAAAACACTGTAGCTCTGCGACCTCCGCTAGTTGAAGTGACCCAGGAAGACTTGAGCCCTGCCCTGAGGGACCTAGCCAACAACCCCGACGAGCTCCAGCGCACCATCGCAACTTTGCAGAGGTTGCAGCAGAGGCAGAACGATGAGCTCGCCCTAGTACCTAGGCGAGCTCCAGTCGAGACCCGGGAGCAGGCGAGGCCCATTCAGGGCACCCAGACCCATGGGGAGTACAACACTCTCCCCACCGAGCAGGAGGCGAGCTCAGCCCAAGCCCGCCAACACCGAGAACGGGCTGGAAAAGCCAAGGTGGTGGAGGAGCCCGCCCCATACACCGGGTGAGCTTTGACCTTCACTGAAGCGTCCGGCACCCACCAATCGACGAGGAGGGAGGTCCTCCAGGGCAGACTGGGTCCCAGATGCAGAGAGAACGAACGAATAGCCGCCACAGTCACATCCCACGGGGGAGATTCAGACCTGCAGCCGTGCAGGTCCGCCCATGAACGATTGAGAAGGCCCGCCACCGACAGGTTGGGCCCCCATAGCGGATGCCAATTCTAGCCCGTCACTGAGAGGTCACCCCAGAGTGAGGCACCTCGGGGATGCGCATCCATGAGACGTACGACCTTCGAGCAACCTCCGTCGGAGGTGACCCGCGATGACGAGCTGGCCTCGCTAAAAAAGGCCGTCGAAATGCTACAAGCACAAGTAGCGGCCAAGTCTGGCGGACCTGACGCCACGACTCTCCCCACCTCCCCATTGGCACCCGCCATCCTCCGAGCACCGGTCCAGAAAAAAGATACAATTTCTGGTGATGTCTGCGTACGAGGGCGAATCTGACCCGAAAGTCCACTTAGCCAAGTACGCGGACTTTATGATCTCGGTGGGTGCCACCGACTTCACCCAGTGCCGGAACTTCCCACTGACCCTTAGGGGACCGAGCCCACCGCTGGTTCTCATCACTCGCCTCAAGGTCAATCTGCTCATTTGGCCAACTCTCGCTTTGGCCCACTTCTCCGGGTTCGGGTCCTACCTTACCCAGAAACACCGTCTCGCCAACATCCACCAAGGTGAGAATGAGACCGACTAGCAGTACCTAGAGAGGTTCGATAAAATACTGCTGGAAGGTGAGCTGGTGAGCGAGGACACCAAGGTCGTCGCAGCGATGGCCGGCCTCAGAAAAGGCACCGACCTCTGGAAGAAAATGTGCCTTGCATGTCCAAACACTTAAACTAAATTCCGCCGCAAGGCGGGGGTGTTTGCAGCCATGCAGGAAGCTCTGTAGAAGGAGGTGGGTGTCTCTGAAGAGAGGAGGCAGTATGGGAAGAAGTCCTGGGGCGCCTACAAAGCTTCCCGAAACTTGAAAGCTTTTGGCGACGGGGACGAGCTCAAAGAAAAGCTCCACCAGGTCCTAACCATCTCCGTTGACCAGGTCTTCACTGGGGTCAAGAGCAAGGCCATATTGGAGGAACCTAGGAGGATCCGCCAGGACCGCACGAAGCTCAACCCCAACAAATTTTATGCCTACCATCAAGCCATCGCCACTTCACCAGCGAATGCCGAGACTTCCTCAAACAACTCTAGAAATTTTATGAGGATGGGAAGCTGGCCGAGTTCGTCAAGAAACCCCAGCTAAGAGGCCAAGGTTCGAGAGGAGGGCTACCTCTGATGATAAGGGTGAGGAAGCGGACCAACCTGGTCCCCAGAACAGACGGAGGGTACCTCCCCAGCCTCAGCAAAACATGGAGCCCACCCGAGAACTCTTGGTCCTCGAGGAAGAAATCGGGACTGCCGGAGGTCTCTAGGACGGGGGATCCTCCATGTCCAAAAGAAAAAGGAAGGCCAAAATTCGGGCCATAAACCAGGTCCAGGAAGGCAGCTCCGGCCCCAGGCCCGTCGCACAGCTTACTGATGAGCTGACTTTTTCCTCAGCGGACCTGGAAGGGGTACTGACGCCCCACAACGACTCGTTGGTGATAACCACCAACATCATGAACGTCCGAGTTCACAGACTACTCGTGGACACCAGCGCATACACCAACATTCTCTTTAAATCCACCTTAGATGCCTTAGGTGATTTTGAGTTGTATCTGGAACCTAGCAATGCTAGGATAGTGGGGTTCGGAGAAGCTGTAACCGTCCCCCTAGGTAGTATTAGGTTGAGCTTCCAGCTTGTATCGGCCGAGGACCCGGAGTGGAGGCTGACTAGGCTCGTACATTTCATAGTTGTCGACCAGTAGTCCTCCTACAACGGGTTCCTTGGCCGCCCGTTTATTAATGAATTCAAAGTGGCATGTTCGACCTACTACTACTGTTTAAAATTCCCAACTCCAAAAGGTGTCGGAACTGTAAAGGGTGACCAGAAAAAGGCCCAGGAATATTTACTCCAAATCAAAGACGGCCGGGTAAAAAAGTCTATTACGCAGGTCCACATCCTTGAAGAAGATGTACAGATTCCAACACACGAGCCAAACATCCTAGACGTCATCTCGGTCGAAACTGAGATGATGGAGGTAGGCAATTTGTCGGAAATCAACCAAGGCACAGGACCTGTTCAAGACACACAACCGGCACCAATGGAGGGATTGTAGGAGACCCAAGCGTTGGGACCTGCACAAGTGTCGGGACCTGATCAGGAACAGCAACCTGCTCCCAGGGAGGTCGTTGACTAAGCCCAAGGTGGGGGACCTGCGGGAGGTCAAGAACCAACACCAATGGACATTGACCCAACTCCCCAGGTCACTGCACCATCCCAAGTTGACAGACCACCGGAGGTATTGACAGTTGATGAACCCGCCCGAGCTGAAAGCCAACCCGATGACCTCGAGCAGCGCATAGATCACGAACCTGCGCAGATGTCACAAGAGGAGTGGGACGAGTTCGTCAGCGACCCGAGGTGGAAAAATCAAAAGAGGAAAGCCACCCCCATGGAAGAATTGACTGCACTCCCGGTGGACCTGGAAAGGGACTTAGAACTTTTCATCAGTTCTGAGTTACCTGAATCGTACCGGTCGAGGATGGAATTGTTCTTGATGTCCAATCTGAACATGTTTGCCTGGTCCCACGAAGACATGACAGGGATCCCGTTGGAACATGCTTGCCACAGACTTAACATAGACCCGACGAGGAGACCCATACGCCAAAAATGAAGAAAATATGGACCGGACAAATACGCAGCTCTGACCATCGAGGTGGAGAAGTTGCTGGACATTAAACTAATCAAAGAAGCTTTGTGCCCGCAGTGGGTTGCAAACCCCATCCTGGTAAAGAAACACAATGGGACGTGGAGGTTATGCATCGATTTCACGGACCTAAACAAAGCATGTCCAAAGGACAACTTCCCACTGCCTCACATCGATCAGCTGGTAGATAGCACTGCAGGCCATGAGATGATGACGTTCATGGATGCTTTCGCGGGCTATCACCAGATAGCTCTGCACCCAGATGACCAGGAACATACGGTGTTCTACACCAACAAAAACAAGTATTACTGGGAAAGGATGCCGTTTGGACTCATCAACGCCGGGGCCACCTACCAAAGGTTGGTGAATAAAATGTTCGACCAACACATCGGTGAATCCATGGAGGTATTCGTAGATGACATAGTTGTCAAGAGTCTGAGAAAGGAGGACCACCTGGACCACCTAAAACAGACCTTCGACATACTGCGTCACTACAACATGAAGTTAAATTCCAAGAAAACCAGCTTCGGCGTACACTCTGGAAAGTTACTAGGTCACCTGGTGAGCCAGCGTGGAATAGAGGTCAACCCGACGCAGGTCCAATGCATAATTGAGATTGGCGTACCCGATTCCATGCAGAAAATCCAGAGGTTAACTGGGTGCATGACAGCCTTGAACAGATTCATCTCCAGGTCCGACGATCGAAACCATCCATTTTTCAAGACGATCAAAGCAAACACACGAAGGAATAAAGAGGCAGCCAAAGCTAACAAGCTCCACCTCAAAAACCACTTCATGTGGACAAGTGAATGCCAGCGAGCCTTCGAGGACATCAAAACATATCTGGCAGATACACAGGTCCTGTCAATACCGATACCTGGAGAGAAGCTGTATCTATACCTAGCCGCGTCAGATGTAGCCATCAACTCTGTCCTGGTCCGAGAAGAAACGAAAACACACCTACCAGTGTACTATGTAAGCCAAGTCTTACACGAAGCTGAGTTGCGATACACCCCAACAGAGAAGCTGGCTTATGCACTGGTGATGAGTGTTAGAAAATTGAGGCCTTACTTCTTTGACCACCAGGTAGAAGTGCTGACAACATTCCCACTACGTCAGATACTACAACGCCCAGACACCGCCAGACGCCTGCTGAAATGGTCACTAGAGATCAGCCAATACGGTATAACCTACGCACCCCGAACAGCGATCAAGGGATAGGCACTTGCCGACTTTATCGTCGAGCTAACTTTCCCACAACATCCGAAGAGGGGCCTTATAGCTCCGTGGAATCTCTACATCGACAGATCATCAACCAGCGTGGCAGCAGGCACCGGCGTGGTCCTGATCAGCCCGGACAGACAAGTCTTCACCTCCGCAATCCGGTTCGACTTTTGAGCAACCAACAATGAGGCAGAGTACGAAGCCTTGATAGCTGGACTTAGGCTATCATTAGCTGTGGGGGCAACCAATCTTCAAGTTTTCGGAGATTCCCAGCTAATAATATCCCAAGTCTGGGGGGAGTATGAGGAGAAAGACCAGCAGATTATGACCTACCAGAAGATAGCCGCGCATCTGATCTCGATGTTTACTTAAATCTACATCAATCAGATACCGTGACTAGAAAACACACAAGCAGACACCCTATCCCGGTTAGCTACCAGCAACGGCGAAGCCGAATTCACGGAGGTTGTAATCACCATACTGAAAAACCACTCAACGTTCGATTACAAGATAAATCAAACCTCGAGTGGGGGGCAGGAGGACAGTGAAGATGGTGAAGATTGGTGCACTCCAATCCAAAAATACTTAAAAGACGGAACAACCCCTGCGGACGCCTGGGAAGCTAGCCGACTAATAAAGCAAGCTGCCAGATATACGCTACTGGATGGCCAACTCTACAAACGTGGATTCTCTCTACCCCTGCTCAAGTGCCTAACCACAAAACAGGGGTCCGAAGTGTTAGAAGAAATCCACGAAGGAATTTGTGGGAGTCACGCTGGGGGGCAAGCATTGTCATATAAGACGATCAGACATGGTTACTATTGGCCCACTCTTCGCAAAGATGCCATCAGCTTCGCACGAAGGTGCCGAAAGTGTCAACTTTTAACATCCACTCCCCAGCCAACCAACTGAAGTCGGTTTTCAGCCCATGGCTTTTCGCGAAACGGGGTATCGACTTGATCGGCCCATTTCCACCTGGTAGAGGCGGTGTAAAGTTTGTTGTTGTAGCAGTAGACTACTACACTAAGTGGGCTGAGGCCGAAGCGCTCACAACAATAACACAAGAAAGAATGACCGGCTTCATATGGAAGAACCTGATCTGTAGGTTCGGACTTCCGCAGTCGATCATCACAGATAACAGAAGGCAGTTCGACGGTCAAAAGTTGAGAGACTTCTGTAGTTCATGGAACATCAAGAAACACTACTCAACTCCATACCATCCACAGTCGAACGGCCAGGTCGAGGCGGTGAACAAAATCCTGAAACACGTATTGAAGCTCCACCTCGAGGAGAAGAAAGGGAGCTGGGCAGACGAACTCTCGGAGGTCCTGTGGTCCTACAGAACTTCCTATATAGCCAGCACCGGAGAGACCCCGTTTGCCCTAGCCTTCGGGACTGAAGCCGTAGTCTCGGTCGAAGTTCAGAACAAGACTTGGAAGGTGGTAGGATATGATGATGAAAAAAATGATGAAGCCCTTGCAGCGGAAAAAGACCTGATCGAAGAGACCAGAGCTTCGTCAGAAATGAAGAACGCTACCTACAAGCGTAGAGCAGAGAAGTACTACAACTCCCAGGTCCGAGACCAAAAATTTGAGGTCGGAGACCTGGTGTTGAAAAAGAAATTGATGGCCCCACCAGGTGTATCCGGTTCAAACTGGGAAGGACCATTCTGGGTCACCGCAGCCTGGCCAAACGGCACCTACGACCTCGAAGATGCAGAAGACAACGCCTCGTCATACACCTAGAGTGCGGCCCACCTGAAAAGTTCTACCAATAAACTAGAATTCTGTAATAGACTAGTCAAAGGTTCGCATTAGAAATGTTGATAGCAACCAGTGTAAATTACGTTGCCATGAAAAGTTGGGAAGTTTTGTGAAATCAGAAAAATTCCCCAAGTGTTTGGACCTGCGTAGCCCGCCAACTAAGCGAGCTAACCCAGGTCGCCCACTACTCGAAGGAGCTCTCCAGCCCCAGCTCGCCAAGTGTTCGAGATTTTGTAATGCGTAAGGACCAAGGTCCCAAACGTTGTAATCAGAAAGCTCGAAGGCAAAGGCCAAAGTGCCCAGGCTAGCGAAGGTACCCTTCTCAAAGGGTGGCCAAGCACCTACTGCCTCAAGTTAGAAAAATTCACGATAAAGATGAAAAACGTCTAAGGCAAGGTTCTTGAAACCCGACTTCCCAATGTGAATTAAACAAAGTACAACTCGCTACTCCGAGTGGTTTAAGACGAGTGATTCGTGACCCTAAGTGGTGTAAGACGAAGAATATGTACTCTAAAAGCAGAGGTACAATTCGTGGTCGTAAGTGACGTAAAATGAACGATTCGCTTCTCAAAGTAGAGTAAGAGGAACAATTAAGTACCCATAAAGTAAATAAAAATGAGCTATCTGAAAATTATAACGTAAAGCGCGGAAACGTAAGTAAGAAGAGTGAGACAAAAAATGCTCGATTTATATCCAAAAGATACTTAAGAAATTTTCAAGTAAAAAACACTTGAAAAAATCCTAAGTATGCGTAGTGGTACTAGTCACAAAGGCCGACTAGCTAGCCATCTTTGAACTACAAAACGCTCCTTCTGGGCGAGCTACACGTGCCCGGCGAGCTACATCTACTTAAGCGAAAAATCAGAAACTACAAAACGGAGCTCCTTCTGGGCGAGCTCCGTAGCCCGACGAACTACAACCACTTGCAAAAATGTAGACAGAAAAGCAAGGAAAAAAGGCCTAAGCATCCGGAGCCGCGGGGACAACAGGATCGGACGGAAGAGCGAGCTCAGCTTCAGTAGTGATGTTACCAGTGAGCCCAGTAGCGTCGAACTCGCCTATGTTCACCATCGTGTCCCCACAAACCTCTTTCATCTGCTCCATGGTGGGGGTAGTCCGCTCCTTCTCATTAGCGACCTCCTCACCGGTGACCTCCTCTTCGCCAATGTTCAGCTCCGGCACCGAGACGGTCTTGATAACTTGAAAGTGCACCGGCACAAAGTCAAGGGGAATGCCGAGCTCGGGGAGGTCGCTGACGTCCAGCTCGGTGCCATCAGGGAATGGAACCTGGTCCAGGCAGGCCTTGAAGTCGCCCACCACAGCCTCGACCTCGTCGTTCTTATGGGCTCGGGCCCACCAAAGGGTTCGCAGGACCTCGGCGTAGCGTTGGACACATCCTTTGTCCGAGGCCTCAGCCCTCACAGCTATCAGATCCGGCGAAGAGGACGCAACGTTCCACAGCTCGGTGACTTCATTGGTCTTCACCACTAGCTCGGCTCTCAACCTCGCACACTCGATGTCGGAGCTCTTCACCAGGCCCCGTTGCAGTGCGAGGTCCTTCTTGGTAACCTCAAGCTCGCCGACCTCCCGTGCGAGCTTGGCGGTGAACTCATCCTCCTTGGCCTTTATTTTGGCCTCTGCCTCTTGCTCGAGCTAGGCGAACTTGCTTTGAAGATCCTCCAGCTGCTTCAGGGCACCCTACTCGGTAGCCAAAGATGCCTCGACCCTTTCCTCGGTGAGCTGCGCCTGCCTCTTCGCCTTGTCAGCAGTGTCCGCCAAGGCCAGCATCCTTTTATTCCTGTCGGAGCGACCTGCCTCCAGCTCGGCGACCTGCTCCAAAGCCTTCTGGTTGGCGAGCATTAATCTACTCGCGTGGTAAGCCGAGAGGAGGAGGTTCTCCTTCAAGTCCTGACTGTTGATAGTCGCCACCAGCGGAGCCGTCCAGTGCCTCGGTATCTCGCTCACAGTGTTCCGGACTAGGCCCGGATGGAGGCTCCGCATTGACGTAAGGGAGCGAGATCGCTCAAAGGCATGCAGGGCCTCGTGACGATTCAGGAAGGCGATTGGGGCATAACTGCGAGATCAAAATAGATAAAAATGTTAGAGAAATGAAAAACAATCATGACGAAGACCCAGGGAGGCGAGCTACTCACTGAACTCGGTCGGGGTCCCAACTAAGAAGCGTGTCGTCATTAGCTCGCACACCAAATGGAGACGGCAAGGGGGGCGAACTCTCAATGGGTGTAGCCGCCAGCGGAGTAGTGGATTGAGCGGATCCTCCCTGCCCGGACCTCGCCGGGACTCTCTCAGCTCGATCGGAGTCCTCGTCAACTAGACCAGTATACCTGGTCCTTTTGCGAGCTTGCGAGTCCTCGTCACCCACTCGGGACCCGTCGCCCCGATGAAGGCCTCTTTTCCCTTGACCTCGCTCAGGAGCGGTGCCAGCTCCCCCCCCACCTCGATTGGTCTTGGCGACCTCTTTGGGCTTGGATTTTACGTGGGGTTTTGCTTGCTCTTTCGGAGCCCCCGATCCTCCTGCCTCGCCCTTCTTGGAGGCGAGCTCCGCCGGAGGCGAGCTCCGCCTCTTTACTCGCCTCCAGTTCGAGCACCGACGGCGGGGTGAGCCTATTGAGGCGAGGTGGGCCCATTTCAAAGCGATGCTTGACAATTTGATAGGCCTCGATAACCTCAGCGATGGGAACGGCGATGAAGCTACCACCTCCACAAAGATAGAAAATGTCAGCGTAATGGGCGAACTACCCCCTATAGACGAGCTCCGAAGAGTTGTAAACCTGGGAGCTCGGGACCTTTGATATCGAGGTGGTGTGGCAAGGTGAGGAGCCCGGCGAGCTGCAAACAATGATGCGTGCACAGGTGGGCGATCTGCCTATCCTTCTCGCCTCTCAAACAGTAAATGGCATGCACCATGTCGAACTCGACCGACACCTTGGGCTTGCCCTTGCTAGACTTGTGGCGCTTCGGAACTGCAAAAAGAAAAAAAATTAGAATTAGTATATCTAATTCAACCTACACACACAGAAATAGGCAACCTACTGCTGGCTTCCCCGTATCCCTCCGGAGTGGGAATACGGTCACCTCGCCCATGGTACGTGCTGGAAGCTCGTCAGTCTCCACCTACGAAGGAAAACTGCTCCTTCTAGTCACGGACTTTATTTGGTAAGTCCCCGAGGAATTTCTCTCCCGGGCGAGCTTTCAAGTAGTAGTATCCCGCGCTATCCTTCGCCTGCTTGGTAACAGCGAAGAGCTCACCCAGGTCTACCGAGGTCGTCGCATTCTCGTAACCCTCCAACCTGAAGACGGATAACACGGCGAGAAGATTGCTCCATGCGTTCAGAGTGAGCTGAGTGATGGTCAAGTTATTATCGGCGAGAAACTGGCCGATGATCGGGTGCAACTGCAATGTGAGCCCGGCCCTGAGTACGTCGATGTTCAGGGCAGTCAACCCCTCGGGAGGCGCGTCAGCCCGCTCATTCTTCACTGGGGCATACATGAAGATGTCTAGCGGAATCCGATACTTCCTACGAATGAGGGGAAGGTCGCACTCATCGATGAGGCTCACCACCCCGCCAGCTCTGTAATCAGATGGGGCGAATTTCTCTAGGTCGGCGGGGTCAGCGGGGAGTACCCAGGCCGGGCAGGGGAAGCTCGCCGCGTACTTGGCGACATACTCATCCCAGCTAAGGGATGAACGACCTCGGCGGGGACCTGATATTCGACTAACTGGGGCTCCGGGAAACTAATGCGGCAGAACCACTCGAGCGTAACTTCCTCCAGGTCGCCGCCCTCCTCGCCGACCTCAGCGGCTTCCTCGCCAGCCTCCTCAGGTTCTTCGTTTTTCCACTGGCAACCCTTTCCTCTTGGGTGACCTCATCGCCTTCCTCCCATACCTCGCGGTACACGGCGCTGGAGGCTCCTTCCTCCGGGTCAGGGCGCACCTCGCTGGGTAGCTCGCTGGAGACCTGGCTAGCTACCGAGGTCGCCTCAGAACTGGAACCAATCTCCACATACGAGATTAGAGGAGGGGGATCATTCTCAACCATTGGTTGCTTCTTGGGATTACGGTTCGAGGGGGTCCCACTTGATTCGTGAGTCGACATAGTCAAGGCAAAGGTTGAAAGGTTCCAAGGGCAATCCGAAGTCTGGAGTCGCCGGAGTCACGGTACATTTTTGGCCGGGGAAGTCCAAAGGTTGCCGAAAATGTTCAAAATTTCCGGAAACTCAAAAAAATCGAAGGAAAAAAGAGAAGGAACGAAGAAGAAACGAGTTTTCTACCTTGAGAAACGCCAGAAACTTCGTCAGATGCATGGGTACCGTTCATCGAAAGTTGCTCTGAAAACTCGGAAGTGGAAAAGTGAGGAATGAACTCACCTTTCCCTATTTATAAGCGTCGAGGCGAGGTGCGATTTTCAGAAAGTACGAGGGCCTCTTTGAAAAGAATTTGAAAGTTGTCATTATTGAGGGCAGGAACCGAGGCCTCAAAAGGCGTGCACGATGCCTGGGATCCCGCACCACATCGGCCGAGACAACCGCCATGGCAGAGCTTGTACGATAGCTCGGCACTCGCCCGAGGGTAGTTCGCCAGGGCCCAAGTTCTCCAGCTCGCCCGCACATTGGACGAAGTCATGATGCACGCGAGCTGGGGGGTAAATGTCGACATGGCGAACTAATACAATGGACTTCGGCATAACCACCAAGGCTTGATAGACTGCGAGAGCTCACCTAGACTCATGAGGATCCGGAGCTCGCCTATATGGGGGCAGCTCTCACCCAAGGAGCTCGCTCCTACCCCCTCGAGGACCTCTCCGAGGTCCTTCGTCATAAGGGCACCCGAAGATCGCTCAAGATATTGGAGCTCGCCCAAGAGCCCACCTCCGAGCTTGCCTAGGAGCTCGCCCCGTAGTCTATTAGATCCCGATGGTTGTGCTCTCTTTCCCTCCGTCCGGTTTATCCACAAGGGTGGTTTACGGTGAGGTTTTTAACGAGGCCCATCTAGCCTAAGACATAGTAGTAGGACGAGGCACGGTATAGGGGGCAATGTGAGGGACCAAGACGAAAGTTATGGACCTTCATCGACACCGGAAGCTAAATAGGCTCGTAAGCTGCCATCTCACACTGGCACACCTATAAATAAGACCTCTCTTGTACTATTCACACAATTTCTAATACAATCCTACACTCTACTTTCTCTCTCAAAGTTCTCACCCTCTATTCTCTCTACATTATTCTCCCTCCCTAAGAACACAAGTTCATAGATTATTGTTTGGTAGAATTAATCCGATATAACGGCCACATCAACACACGATTAGTAAATTCTATCAACACCTAGGAAAAGAAACAAATAGAGAGAGATAAGTGTAAAGACATACCTTGATTTGGGATTAAGAATAGGAGAGTGAATTGCCAGTCACTTGAAAATTTTCCTTCTTGGCCAAGTGAGAGAGAATTCTCCTCATCACACCTTTCTAAATCTCACAATTAACATAAATTATCATTGCAAATCCAAAATTTGAAGAACGAACACCCCCCAAACTTTTTCGGATCACGGATCCTAAAAGTTTGGAAAAGAGTGATAAAAATAGGATTTTCAATGAATCAATGACCAAACAATGCATATATAAGCTCAACTAAACCAAGAAATCACCATATATACTAAGAGGCAACACCCCCAAACTAGTATAAATCACATGGACCAACCAAGGTAAGAAAACACACTAAAACCATGAATTTTGCTATGAATTGTGCTATTGACCCTTTGTGCTAAAAATTATGAATTCTCGGGAACGACGCCAAAAACTTGTTCGCCAAAATCGTGTCTCACGCAAGTGTATGTGGTTGTAGTAGACGTGGCAAGTTAACAAGTTAAAATATCGAACACAGGGAAACAATGCGATATCTAGCAAGCATTGAATGTCTACAAAGGCTAATAGCTAGTGGAAGCAAAAAAAAAAAATCATGGTTTCTATCTACTTCAACAAGCAAAGTAAATCTAACTATCACCTTATAAGAAGATGAGCAAATGTTGTGTGTGTGCATGGAAGTACTCCTACTATAGTTCACCTAGTGTCCTATCCATCCTAGCATGCAAAAGGTCTCTTGATGTCTTAATTGAACTATCACTCTAACTAGTGTCTAGATCTCTCTAACAATACAAGTTAAAGGGCTCTATTAGGTGTCTAGATCTCTCTATAACACCCAATACTCTAATTAAGAGGTCTAGGCTTAAGTGCAATTCTCATTGGTCATAAAGGCCATTAATCAAACACTTGGTGTGCATAAAATTCACATAAAAGCTTCCAGGAATAAGCTCAATTCTCATGTCTTGCTAATCCATATAGGCTCAAATTATCCAATTATACATGCCAAGCATTCAAAAAAATCATTAATAAGAGAACTAATCCATCAAGATCACTAAATCATTCATTGGATGAACAAGAAACCAAATTACACCATGGTATTCATACAACCATGCAACAAGAGATTAGCCCATGTCTAATTGGAAACAAAAATCAACAATTAACAATCTAAACATCATGATGAAACACTAAAATAAGAGAATTAAAGGAAATCTTACCATATGTAGATGAACTGAAATACTAGCTACAAATCTCCAAATTGCTAAGTCTTGATCCAAAGCTCCAAAACATAAAATGAATCGTAGAAATGTAGGAAGTTTAATGGAGATTACAATGAAAAAAATGGAATAAAGATCTAACGGCTGGATCAAAATTTATGGTAGAAAGAAGATTGAAATCTAACTAAGAACCCACTAAGAAACCTCTAATCTCTCTCTAAAACTACCTAATTCTCTCTCTAAATGTGCTATGAATTGTGCTATGAATTGTGCTATGAATTCTCTCTCTAAGTGTGCTATGAATTGTGCAATTGACCCTTTGTGAAAAACCATGAATCTTATCGCTTCGTTGCTCGAGGATGAGCAACAATCTTGTTTGGGGGTGTGATTAGGGTCATAATTACATCATTTTGCATCCATTTCCATATGGTTTTGATTAGTTTATGTTCATATTTGACCCTAATATGCTATGAATTGTGCTATTGACCCTTTGTTGGCAAGAAAGTGTGCTTTATAGGTAAAAACGAGCAAAAACAAGGAATTCCTGACTATAGGAGGTAAAATGATGGAATCCGAGCTTATGGAGATTTTTTAAATACTTAATTGAAGACCATAGGAATCTTGGACGAGCCGTGGGATCGAAAATGCAAAAGTAAAAAATCGAACATCGAAGATACACTGTGTCCGAGCGGATGACCTTCTACGTCCGAGCGGATTTCACCTGTTGGTCAAGATCCTAGGCTCTCGACCACGTGACCACTGGCGCTCGACAATTTTACCTTTGGTCCGTCCAAACGTGCCACAAGCCATATCCGAGCGTGGGTCCGGGAATTGGCATTTTCGAAGGCATTCTCGTCCTTTTGCACGATTAATGAAGGGTAGTTCTAATAATTGTGGATACTATAAATACTCATGGTTTCAGAATTGAGAAGGATTTTTACCATTTTTCATTTTCTTAGATTAGTTTAGAGAGGGAATTAGGTAGTTACCAATGAGATTAGGAGTTAATCTCTTACTTCTTTCTACAATTATTTTGGATCTACCCGTTGGATCGACGATCCGTTTGTTTCACTAGCTTAGTCATGATCTTAGCTACATTCGTACGGTTCGATTTTGTATTTTGCATTCCGGATTAGAAGAAAGCATCTCAAGGTTGGATGATTGTATTTCAATTCCATCTACATTTGGAAAGTTCTCTTGAATTAGTAATCTTGATGGATTAGTTCTCATAATTGATGATTTAAATGATTGCTTGGTATGTTTAATTGGATTGTATGAGTCTATTTGAGTTAGCAATAATATGAGAATTGAGCTATTCATTGAATCTCTTATAAGAATTTTGTGCATGCCAAGTGTTTGATATATGGCTTGTATGGCCAATGAGAATTGCTTATTAGCTTAGACCTCTCATTAAGAGTATTGGGTGTTGTTAGAGAGATCTAGACATCTAATAGCGCCCTTTAGCTTGTGTTGTTAGATAAATCTAGACACTAGTTAGAGTCATGACTTAATTAAGACACCAAGAGACCTTTTGCATGCTAGGATGGATAGGACACTTGGTAAACCATAGCAGGATTACTTCCAGGCACACACATCCCACTTGCTCACTTCCTAGAGGTGATAGTTAGACTTACTTTGCTTTGTTGAAGTAGATAGAAACCATGATTTTTTTCTTGCTTTCATAGCTATACACCTTTGTAGACATTCAATGCTTGCTTGATATCGCATCATTTTCCTGTGTTTGATATTTTAACTTGGTTAACTTGCCACGTCTACTACGACCACGTACACTTGCGTGAGACACAATTTTGGCAAATAAGATTTTGGCACCGTTGCCGGGAAAATGATCACTTTGTTAAGCTTGTGATCTTTGTTTACATTTTCTTTTCTTTATTTTTTTTAATTTGTCCTTGATTATTTTTTGTGAGTGTTGATACTTGCTTAGTTTTGTAGTAGTGAACTTAATTGAAGATGGACGAATACAACCATTGCTCGTATTCTTCACAATACACATACTCTCCTAATTCATACACTTATCAATCTTACCCACATCCCCGTACACACAGTGTTCGTGTGCTTGTGGTTGAGGAAAAGATGAAGGACATCATGCAAATGATGTATGGGAACCAAGCCCTAACTCCACCACCTCCACAAGAAGATCCTTATTCTCCTAATTCATACAAATGTATATATTCGTACTCTTATGAGGATCCATACTCCTATCCTCCACCCATTCCTATGTCTTGCCATAAAAAAGAAACTCCTCCTAGCTATTTAGATGAAGCTCTAGCTCACATTCTCAAGCAATTGGAAGAGATGAGAATCGAAGATGAAATGCACTTTGAGGAGACAAACAAGAAGTTTGATCAAATTTGCAAAACTCAAGGTGACCAAATCAAGAACTTGGAGTTCCAAATGGAACATTGGGCTAGTATGGTGTGAATTGAGGAAGTTAGGGCTCTATTTGGAGCAATTGAGCACCCAAGTCAATGAGACTTGTGAGGATGAAGATGGGGGTATTCTAGATGATGAAGATGAAGGGGAAGTGGAAAGCATGGGGGAAGAAGGGAATGTGGAAGATGAAGATGATGATCATCATAAGGAGAACAAAGTTCTTTCTTTTCAACATTTTTCCAATGCTAAAGTTTCTAGAAGTCCTTCTCATGATTCATTTGAGTATGATATTACTATTCTTATTGGTGATATTGCTTATAACATTTCTCAAGTTGAATTTGTTAGAGATCAAGAAGAAGAGAAGGGTGGACTAGAAGAGAGTGAAAAGGATGAGGATGAAGAAGAAAATGATGAGCAAAATATTGAGAGTGTAGAAGAGGATGATGATGAAGATTATGATTATGAGGAGATCGAAGCTCTATATTTTCAAGAAATTTCCAATATTAAGATTTCTACTAATCCTCTTCATGATAATATTGAGTATGATATTAATCCTCTCTATGATTATAATGAACATGATACTTCCTTTGAATGTATTGATAGGAAAGAAGAACAAGAAATGGAGGAGCAGGAAAGAGATGATTCAAGAGGAGGAAAGGAGGAAGAACAAGAAGAGGTAGATGAATGTCCACTCATGGACATGAGCATCAATGAGGAAGAACAACAAAATGAAGTGGAGGAGAAGCCTACAAATGAAATAAGCATTTTTCTACCCTTAGACTCTTCTACTTGTGCTATATTGGATAATGTTGTTTATTGTGAATTTATCTTACCTTATGAATTGATTGATTTTAAGATTGAATTAAGAATCCTCTTGAACATATTTGATAGTAGGAGATGGGGGCGGATTAGGTTAAGGAGAAGAGAGGAAGAATATGCATGTGCTTACAAGTATAAATTGAAAAGGAAAGTGGGTGTATGGGGTAGAAATCCTACACGTATCCTTAATCATGAAGCTATGAGATTGATGTTTGATGGGAAGAATGAAATATATCATTGGCCATTTAGCTAACATTGGTGACGTTAAATCCAAGCACTAGATGGGAGGCAACCCATTCTAAAAAGTTTCTTGCTTATTAGGTTTGCTTTGTAAGTTTATATAGTGTTATTTGTTTTAATTTGCTTCATATGAGGTAGTGTTTTCTCTTACCTTGGTTGGTGTACTTGATTTATCCTAGTTTGGGAGTGTTGCCTCTTGGTATATATTGTTGTTTCTTGGTTTAGTTGAGCTTATATATGCATTGTTTGGTCATTGATTCATTGCAATTCCTATTTCCATCACTCTTTTTCAAACTTTTAGGATCCTTGATCCGAAAAAGTTTGGGGGGGGGGTGTGTTCGTTCTTCAAATTTTGGATTTCCAATGATAATTGATGTGATTTGAGAGCTTAAGAAGGATGTCTTGAGGAGAATTCTCTCCCACATGGCCAAGAAAGAATTTTCGTGTAAGTGGCAATTCACTTTTCCATTTCTTGATCCCAACTCAAGGTATGTCTTTACACTTATGTCTTCTTATTTGCTTCCATTCCTGGGTTTAGTTTGCTTGATTTTAGATTGCTATTTTTAGCTTATTGATTGATTCTTGTTGTATTGTGCTTTGATTGGTGCATTGCATGATCTTTACTTCACTTATACCAAACTTTTTAGACCCATGGTCCAAAAAAGTTTTGGGGGGTGTGTTCGTTTTGCAAATCTCATTGCAATGCTATGCCTGTGATGATTGTAGTGCTTCTATGATGTTTGAGATCATATGCCTAGTGGATGACTTGTTTTGCTTGTTGATTTCAGCCATATTGTTGCTAGTTTAGAGTGATGGATGCATGAGATAGTCTAACTGTTGTGTGGATGTGTTGAGAGCTCATGTTAGATGTAGTGGATGTATGATTTAATTCATGTCTTGTTTAGAGTGTTACTGATTCTATGATTCCTGATACTTTGATGATTTGAGCATGTTGAGATGATATGAGTCTTGATCAACCTTAACCCGTGAGGTTTGAGCCATTTATGCCCATTTCAATCTTGAATGGATGATATTCTGTAATGTGAGTTCCACACATGTGTATTTTACTATAGAACTTGACTTTGGTCTTATTTGAGGCTACATTAGATGAAGAATTCACATGATATGATTTGAGACCATTTTTTATCTATATTGAGTCACTTAGCCTCTATGAGCCTACCAATGATATTATGATCCATTGTTTACCATTTTGTACCTATAGACCTTTCCTTTGGCTAACCACACTTTAAGCCATTCATCCTTCCTTTTTGGAACTCTCTTGTCCCTATGATTAGTAGAGTGAAAAGAAGGAAGGAAGATTGGTGATATGATGAAGAACATGGTGGATAAAGTGGAAAGAAATTCTATGCATGGATTGATGTGAAAAGAAAGGTTCAAGAGCAAGTGCTAGCAATGCCTAAAGAAAGGTTGATTTCAAAGTGTTGTAAGTATGATCACAATATGCTAAAAAGGGAAGCTAATTTGTTTGAAGTGTGATTTTGAAATTGCATAAAGATTAGAGTTGCTTATTGCATGAAGAGGTGAATGTTCTCTATGTTGATTCCTTCTTGCTTTACTAATCATACTTAGTCACTATATTCACATCAATCCTTCCCTACCAAAGAGCCAACACTACAACCTTGATAAAGTCCTCATCGATGTGTGAACGATTTGTCATTTCAAGTGGTGGAATACTTAGACTTGAGCCAAGCTTATGGTAGTATATGTATGTGGTGTGATGATTGAGAGAACCTCAAACACTTGAGTGGTGAGCTAAACACTTATCTTGTGAGGATTTTGACTCATTGATTTGATATCTTGTTCATTGACTCTTTGTTGATGGTGATTAGATGATGTCTCATTCCTAGACTTGTATGTTATTAGGTTATATGTTCATGGCATTTGAGGTGGTGTCTGATGCTTCATTGATACAATTATTAACCTATCTTATCGCTTCGTTGCTCGAGGCTGAGCAACAATCTAGTTTGGGGGTGTGATTAGGGTCATAATTGCATCATTTTACATCCATTTCTATACGGTTTTGATGAGTTTATGTTCATACTTTACCCTAATATGCTATGAATCGTGCTATTGACCCTTTGTTGGCAAGAAAGTGTGCTTTACAGGTGAAAACGAGCAAAAATGAGGAATTCCCGACTATAGGAGGTGAAATTATAGAAGTCGAGCTGATGGACATATTTTAAATACTCAATTGAAGACCCTAGGAAGCTTGGACGAGCCGTGGGATCGAAAATACAAAAGTTGAAAATTGGACGTCGAAGATACACTGTGTCCGAGCGAATGGCTTTCTACATCCGAGCGGATTTCACCTGTTGGTCAAGATCCTAGGCGCTCGACCACGTGACCACTGGCGCTCTACAATTTCACCTTTAGTCCGTCCGAGCGAGCCACAAGCCACGTCCGAGCGCGAGTCCGGGAATTGGCATTCTCGTCCTTTTGCACGATTAATGAAGGGAACATTGGTCTAATAATTGTGGATACTATAAATACTCATGGTTTCAGAATTGAGAGGGACTTTTACCATTTTCCATTTTCTTAGATTAGTTTAGAGAGAGAATTAGGTAGTTACCAATTAGATTAGGAGTTAATCTCTTGCTTCTTTCTACAATTATTTTGGATCTACCCATTGGATCGACGATCCGTTTGCTTCATTAGCTTAGTCATGATCTTAGCTACATTCGTACGGTTGGATTTTTTATTTCGCATTCCGAATTAGAAGATAGTATCTCAAGGTTTGATGATTGTATTTCAATTCCATCTACATTTGGAAAGTTCTCTTGAATTCTATTGTTTTAATGTTTAGTAATGATGACTAGATTTTTAATTGTTGATTTCCATTTTCAAATAGCCATGTGCTAATTCCTTGTTGCATGGTTGTATGAATACTATGGTGAATTTAGTCTCTTGTTAATCCTATGCATGAATTAGTAATCTTGATGGATTAGTTCTCTTAATTGATGATTTAAATGAATGCTTGGTATGTTTAATTGGATTGTATGAGTCTATATGAGTTAGTAATAATATGAGAATTGAGCTATTCATTGAATCTCTTATAAGAATTTTATGCATGCCAAGTGTTTGATATATGGCTTGTATGACCAATGAGAATTGCATATTAGCTTAGACCTCTCATTAAGAGTATTGGGTGTTGTTAAAGAGATTTGTACATCTAATAGAACTCTTTAGCTTGTGTTGTTAGAGAGATCTAGACACTAGTTAGAGTCATGGCTTAATTTAGACACCAAGAGACTTTTTGCATGCTAGGATGGATAGGACACTAGGTTAACCATAGTAGGATTACTTCCGTGCACACACATCACACTTGCTCACTTCCTAGAGGTGATAGTTAGACTTACTATGCTGTGTTGAAGTAGATAGAAACCATGATCTTTTTCTTGCTTTCCTAGCTATACACCTTTGTAGACCTTTAATGCTTGCTTGATATCGCATCGTTTTCCTGTGTTCGATATTTTATCTTGGTTAACTTGCCACGTCTACTACGACCACGTACACTTGCGTGAGACACGAATTTGGCAAACATACCTCATATGAAGCAAATCAAAACAAATAACACTATCTAAACTACAAATCAAAACAAATAAGCAAGAAAATTTTTCAGGAATGGGTTGCCTCCCTTCTAGCACTTGGATTTAACGTCCCCTAGCTGGACGACACCAATGTTAGCTAATTGGCCAAGGATATTTATCATTCCTCCCATCAAACATCAATCTCAAAGTTTTATGACTAAGAAAACATGTATGATTTCTACCCCAAACACCCACTTTCCTTTTCAATTTAAACTTTTAAGCACATGCATATTCTTCCTCTCTTCTCCTCAACCTAATTCACCCCCATCTCTTACTATCAAAGATATTCAAGAGGATTTTCAATTCAACCTTATCATCAATAAACTCTAGAGGCAAGACAAATTCACAATAAACAACATTATCAATTAAAGCACCTGTGGAAGAGTATAAGAGTTGAGAAATGCTTATTTCTCCTTGAAGCTCATCTTCCACTTCATTTTGTTGTTCTTCTTCAATGATGCTCAAGTGCATGAGTGGGCCTTCATCTACCTCTTCTAGTTCTTCCTCCTTTCCTCCTCTTGAATCATCTTTTTCCTTTTTCTCCACTTCTTGTTCCTTGACCTCATTCTCTTCCTCTTCTTGATTCCTATCAATGCAAACAAAAGAAGTATCATGTTCTTGTTCATCTTTTGTTTCTTTCACTTTTCTTCACCATCTCATCCACCAAACATTCCTTCAAAGCACATGTAACTCTCTTATCCTCATTAAAGCTCCACTAGTAATAGGGAAAATAAGGCTCAAAATGAAGTATAATCAAGCTACAGTCATAGGTTGCCAAAGAAAAAGGTCAAAGGCACAAAATGACTAACTATGGAATCAATGTCATGGTATGGATAATTTGGCTAAGTGACTCATATAAAATAAAAGATGGCCTCAAATCATTTTTGACAACTCATTACAAAATGTTATCTCAAATAAGACTCAAATCAAGTTCTAGAGTGGAAATACACCATGTGCATCTCACATCAAAGAAATATCATCCATTTAAGATTGAAACGAGCAAAATAGACTCAAACCTCATTGGTTAAGGTGATCATGACTCATATCATATCAAACATGTACACATCATTCATGTATCAAGCATCAAAGAATCAACTACACTATAGACAAAACTGAATTAAGCAATATACATACACTTAACTATGCACTATCTACATCATCCACACAACCATTAGACTATCTCATGCATCGCTACTCAAAACTAGCAACACTATGGCAATCAATAACAAGCAAAAATAAGACATCCTACTAGGCACATGATCTCAAAACATCAAGAAGAACTACAATCATTCTAAACATAGCATTGCAATGAGATTTGCAAAACGAACACACCCCTCCAAACTTTTTTGGACCAAGAGTCTAAAAAGTTTGGCAAAGTGAAGTAAAGATCATGCAATGCACCAATCAAAGCACAATACCACAAGAATCAACAATAAGCTCAAAATAGCAATCTAAAATCAAGCAAACTAAACCTAGGAATTGAAACAAATAGGGAGAGATAAGTGTAAAGGCATACCTTGATTTGGGATTAAGAATAGGAGAGTGAATTGCCAGTCACTTGAAAATTTTCCTTCTTGGCCAAGTGAGAGAGAATTCTCCTCATTACACCTTTCTAAAGCTCATAATTCACATCAATTATCATTGCAAATCCAAAATTTCAAGAATGAACATACCCACCAAAAAAAATTCGGATCAAGGATCCTAAAAGTTTTGAAAAGAGTGATAAAAATAGGATTTGCAATGAATCAATGACCAAACAATGCATATATAAGCTCAACTAAACCAAGAAATCACCATATATACCAAGAGGTAACACCCCCAAACTATGATAAATCACGTGAACCAACCAAGGTAAGAAAACACACTACCTCATATTAAGCAAATCAAAATAAATAACACTATCTAAACTACAAATAAAAACAAATAAGCAAGAAATATTTTCAAGGATAGGTTGCCTCTCATCTAGCGCTTGGATTTAACGTCCCCTAGTCGAACGACACCTATGTCAGCTAAATGGCCAAGAATATTTATCATTCCTCCCATCAAACATCAATCTCAAAGTTATATGACTAATGAAACATGTAGGATTTCTACCCCAAACACCAACTTTCTTTTTCAATTTAAACTTGTAATCACATGCATATTTTTCCTCTCTTCTCCTCAACCTAATCCACCCCCATCTTTTACTATCAAAGATATTCAAGAGGATTTTCAATTCAATCTTGTCATCAATCAACTCTAGAGGCAAGACAAATTCACAATAAACAACATTATCAATTAAAGCACATGTGGAAGAGTCTAAGAGTTGAGAAATGCTTATTTCTCCTTGAAGCTCATCTTTTACTTCATTTTGTTGTTCTTCTTCAATGATGCTCAAGTCCATGAGTGGACCTTCATCTACCTATTCTAGTTTTCCTCATTTCCTCCTCTTTAATCATTTTTTTCCTTTTCCTCCACTTCTTGTTCCTTGACCTCCTTCTCTTCCTCTTCTTGATTCCTATTAATGCAAACAAAGGAAGTATCATATTCCTTGACCTCCTTCTCTTCCTCTTCTTGGAGCTCTAACTTCTTGATTTGCACCATACTAGCAAAATGTTCCAATTGGAACTCCAAGTTTTTGATTTGATGACCTTGAGATTTGTGTAATTCTTCAAACTTGTTGTTGTTCTCCTCAAAGCGTCTTTCGTCTTCCATTCTCATCTCTTCCAATTGCTTGAGAATTTGAGCTAGAGCCTTGATTAGGGTCATAATTGCATGTTTTTGCATCCATTTCTACATGGTTTTGATGTGCTCATGTTTATATTTGACCCTAAAATGCTATACATTGTGTATTTAACCCTTTTTGGCTAGAAAGTTGTGTTTTGTAGTGAAAATGAGCAAAATAGGCAAGAGACGAGCAAGTTCGTGAAAGTCCAAAAATTGTGAGTTGATCCAGTGGAGGCAAATCATATACCATATCGAAGGGTTCGAAGAGAGGGTCACAACGGAAAAGAATCGAGTCAATCGGAGCTCTAGAACTCAAGATATGAAGAAAATGAGGAAGTGGAGGATCGATTGGACGAGTCGAAGCTGGGCTCGTACGACCACAAGCCTGGATTCGTGCGAAGAATCTTTGGTTCGGGCCATGGAGGACGGCACGAGTGGACCACACGAATCGATACATGTGGCCACTTTGGTGCATTCGTGTGATGGCCCGGACAGGCCCAATTTCGAGGGCTGTTTTATCTTTTCACGCGTTTAATGAAGGGCATTTTGGACTAAACATTGTGGGCTCTATAAATGCTCCAAGGATCCGATTCTCATGGCATCTAGTTTAGAATCAAGTCATAATTCAAGTTCTTAGATTAGATTAGAGAGAGAAAGAGGTACTTACTAGTTTGGTTCTTAAGATTTCTTCTTACGATTTCATTAATAACTTTTGATCTACCGCTTTGATCGTCGATCTGTTTATTCCTGCATTCTCGTCTTAGCTAGAGCTACGTTTCTACCGATTGAATTTCAATTTCCATTGCCAGATTGTTAGATAGCATTTTAGAGGTAATTTGTATCTTTCAAATTCCATTGTAATAGGTAATCTCTCTACATTTCTTTACAATTCTTGTATGATCATGATTGTTTCTAGCTCAATTGTTCTTAAGAAGTTCAGAGCCAGCCTTGCTGAAGATTGCCTGAAATGAAGTGAAGACCAAAGACTTGATGATCCATCCTGAAGACTATCCGGACATCCCACTGATTTATGTTTCTACTGAGTATTCTAAGCTGCTCAGAACAGAACTTAGTCAGTGAAGGGCAAGTTTAAAATAACCTATCAGGCCAAGCTGAATGCTTGTAAGTCCTGACTTAGGCCTTGGTTTAGTTTACCTGAATCATGTAAGTCCAAAGTAAAAAGGTTACACTTGCCGGGCTGAATAACCTATCAGGCCAAGCTAAATGCTTGTAAGTCCTGACTTAGGCCTTGATTCAGTTTACCTGAATCATGTAAGTCCAAAGCAAAAAGGTTATTTATGCTATGGGACAAGAGACAAAGAGAATGTCAGTAAGACTCCAATAAAGACAAACATTCAGGCTGAGTTATTAACAAGAGACTCAGAGTATTGAATGTACGTGGAAAGTACAAATGTCAGATGGTCAACTAGCCATTGGAACTGAAAGCCAATCATCTTTCGACACGCATGTACGGATTCTGCAAAGCATTTAAGGCGGCATTTAATGCGACTCAGAGTTACAGGCGGCGGGACAAATATTGCCAGAATAAGCATGGCAATTAGGTCAATAGTACATCTAGCCTGGAAACACCCTAAAATAGGAAAGATTTGAGTAAATCTCCTCTAACGGATCTAATTTGAATCTTGCCTATAAATACAGAGAGTCTTCCACCCATTCAAGGCTAACGGGAAATTTCCAAGTGAAAGCTCTCAAGAATCCAAGCTCACAAAGCATACTATAAGCAACACTCTGCAATTAAATTTCCCTAGTGTTGTAGTAGGATTCACTCTGTATTTGCTTAGATCGATATCTCTAATATTTAGCATTGTTTTGTATTGCTAGAGCTATCTTAGTTGAAAACCAAGAATACCAAACCACTCAGGGTATGAGATTGGTTGGTTAGAAGGACTGAGACTTGTAAAACGCCCAGGGGTCAGTTCCTAAGAGAGAAAGTTGGCTATTCGTGTCCCTTGGCACGTAAAAACCAAGTACCAATCCTCAGGGTTTTGAGGATAGCTTCCTGTTAAATCAGGTCGTGGACGTAGGAGTTGGTTATCTCTGAACCACTTTAAAAAGACCCTTGTGTGCTGATTTACTTTCGTGTTCAGGATCATAATTGTCGTTCACATTAAACTGAACATACTGCATTGTTTTAATATTCAGGTTGAATCAATCATCCTGAATCTGAATACTGTGCACCAGCCTTAATCACCAATTTACTAAGCAAACTCAGAGAAAACATTTTCAGAAACTAAAACGAGTAGAAACTAAGGGCTCACATTCTGCACACACTCTAGCTTACTGAGATAGTAGCCCAACTGACTAGCTTCCGAGCGGTCAGTAGGATTGTTATCTCTACTGAGCTTCCGAGCACATCACTCACACTTAGCCTACCTGACTCACTACAGACTTGTCCCTGCTGCCCTGTGGACCTTCAGTTTACTGAGTAACTTCAGGATCTTCCTAACTGAGTGTGTTAGAGCATTTTTCTGAGTATTCAGAAAAATCTGACATCAATGTATTCCCCCTCATACACTGATTTTACTCATTTCGGGACCAACAAGTGGTATCAGAACAGTGGTTCAAAAGACCACTGACTGTTTACCAATAGTTTCTGAGGAGAAACTTTTGGTGGTCAACTGAACAGATCTGTTTCTGAAAACTTGCATTCATGGCATCCGGTTCGAAGCGCCTTGAAGGCAGTCTTCCTGAATTCTCTATTGACAATTATGATTATTGGAAATTCAGGGTTCTCGCACATCTCTACTCCATCCATAATCAAATGCCCCAGGTGATTGAGCATGGACTTATCAGATTTATGAGGAATATTTAGACCATCTGGCCTGTAGCTGGTAATATCCCTATTCCGGCTGCCGGAGATGAGCCTGTGGAGAGGTCCGCACTTACTGCTGATCAGATTAAGCAAATCGGACTAGATAATGTTGTGAAGAACATTATACTCCACGCCGTTTCTTTTGAGAATTTGGTCAGGCTCATGCATCTGACAACCGCAAAGGAGATCTGGGATGCACTGAAGGAGATGAGTGAGGGCTCGGAGAAGATCAAGGAGAACATGAGAGATCTTGTTATCAGGAAGTTCGAGGCTTTTCGGATGCTGGAAGGTGAATCCATCGATCAGATGGAAGCTCGATTCATTAAGATGATGAACGAGCTAGCAACCCTTGGGAAGGACTTTCCCAAAAGGGAGGTGTCGTATAAAATCCTGAACTGTCTCCCTGAAATATGGGACACATGAGTGATCTTGTTGAAGAACACTCAGGACCTCACTAACATCCCTTACTCTCACCTCTTCTCAGAGTTAAAGGCTCTGGAATTCGACCTCGATAAGAGGCTGTTATTGGATATTATATCCAAAGTTATATTGGGAGAGCATCAGAGCCTCGAATCTCTACCCAATAGGAGCATCTGTGTGATGAGGTTTTTTTATGGTGCCGAAATTAACTAGGTCAACCTATTCTTGAAGAGGATTTACCAGGAATCTCAACGTTTTGAGAATAAGGATGAGCCTAAGAAGCCAGGGACGAAGGTATGGCTTCTTAAGATGAGAGCATCTCTAGTGAACAAACTATCTATTGTGCTCATCAATCGGATGCCCCAACATGCTTGGGATGCCGATTGGCTGGTAAATTATCCCTGGTCTAATTTCTATTGGACAAGGATGACAATATCCTTTGGGATCCAGCTGGACTCTGATGTTGCCCCAGTCACATCTACTGCTCCAGGTACATCTGAATTAGCTGGAAAAGGGAAGAAGAATAGAAAGCAGAGGTCGGCTGACAGACCAGCTCATATGAAGAAATCAAGGATGGGATCGAACGGTAAGCCCAGCTACTCTCAGAAGGAGTTGATTTTTGAATCATGTGAGAATGATGAGGAGGATAATGTGCCTCACATCAAGAAGCAAAGCTACCTGCAAAGAAGACAACGTTGGTTGATGAACAATCAGATGAGGAGCACGCTACAGCTAAGGCACCAGCTAAGGATGCGAGTCAACGGGATAATAATGTTCTGATTATCCCCCAGCTTAGAGGAGGCATCCCCATCAACCCATCGACGCGCAACCTGTAAGGTCAGCACCACCTACCCCCTCTTCACCTCACACCAAAACACAAAACCAGACACTATAAAATACACAATACCAGTCTTCCTCATCCTCATCTTCCTCTGATTCCAGTGAAGATTCATCTTCACAGGATCAAGATGAGGATCCCCAATCTCAAACACAAATACACTCCACCTCACAACCTAGTACCAGCCAACCATCATTGTCTAATCCCCCACCCACACAAGACCCTTCAACCTCAAACCCACCTCCACATACACAAGATCATACACCTAACCCACCTCCACCAATTCACCCTCCTTCAGGTGAATCCCAAATTCCATCAGTTGAACAACCACAATAGGCAGTTGGCAATGAACCAGAGGATATAGGTCCCTTTGTTGAGCTAGCAGCTGACCTAGAACCTCTAAATCCAACACCCATTTCTTGTGCTTTACCCACTTTCCCACCAACATCTACCTCCACTTTCTTCTCAAATCTTCGCCCCAAAGTCAAGATTGAGAGAGGAATGTTTACATTAGCGACATGTTTCATATTCCACCATATACTTTCCCTCTAGCCCTCCCAAATGTTGCTGACCTAACGACAGATGGACTTGTATTGGGATGGTCAAGAGAAGGCCCTATGGAGAACCTTCTGAATCTCTTCAAGTAGATGGGTGAGTCAAATTATGGTGAGTGGGAGGATTCTTTTAAGCGCGCCCTTGGTTTTAAGGGGCCTTCTGAGTTGACCATTAAAGATGGTCTGCTGATGGTTGTTAAGGCTTTGTTCCTAAGCCAAGGCATTGTGCTTAACTGCCCAGAGGCAACTAATGTTCCGTATATGCCTCAATCAGCTGACTTTGATCTTCACGGCAATTTTGATGTAACTTCTGACCTCTTACAGAAGATGAAGTTATTTTTTGACAAACAGGTGGAGCTGATGCATGATACTTTTAATGCTGCATGCACCATGGCTCCTACTCAGATTGAGAAATGCGTCATTGCTACGGTTAAGGACCAGAGGGAACAACTGGTAGAGAATTTGTCTGATAGTCTAAACTCAGCCAAGACAGAATTCTCACCTAGAGGGCTTTTCAGAAGGTGGTGGAAGACAATCTGAACCAGGACCTTACTGCTTTTGAGAAGCATATGGTAGTGGTTAAGACTTTAAAGGCAGCTTTGCGGAGGAATCCAAGAAGACTTTGACATTGCTGACTGAGATGCGAGCCAAAATTGACCACTTGCCTTCTGCTCTTTCCTCCTCCGCTGATTTTGATACTATTAAAAAGGGGGAAGAGAAGAACTCAGCTGATGAGATAGCTCAGTTGAAGGCTCATGTAATACTCTTCTGAGCCAGATGGAACAGATGAAGGGGTAAGTGGAGTCCAACCAAGCTGACACCAAGAAAAATACATATGATCTTGGTATGGTGTCAGCAAGGATAGAAAATGTTGAAGAGTATTGTAGGGACAGGGACAATGCTAGGAAGAGACTGATGGAAAGTAAGTCCTTGAAACTGGCCCACATTCTTAAAAGGGAAGAAGAGCAAGGTGGAAAGAAGAAAAAGTTGCATGCTGATCTGGACCTCAGACTAGCTAAGAAGCATAGATGAGAGTGGTCCACGAGATAACTAAGGACAGGCTTAAGAGGCAGAAGAAAGAGATGGCAAAGGAGTACAGCAGAAGGTACATTCGGAAGTTGGAGAAACAAGGGAAGTCAGTCACTTAGTCCAAAAGAATTGGAAAAGAATACATTGATCCAAATGAGCCTTTGATTGATGGACCCATAGAGATGCATCTTTCCGAATCTTTTGTGCAAGATTGGAGAAAAATAAAGATTCACACCTTTTGCCATTTCTACGTCATCAGAGATCAAATTCAATATGAGGGGGTGAGAACCCAGGAGTTCAAAAGCTAGCTCTACAAAGCACTTCCCATCTTCTACATGGATATTAAAAAGGAAATGTTCGAAGTCCATGCTCAGCCGGAGTGCCCGAAGTTGGAGTATTTTGATACTCCAATAGATGCCAAGGGTAAGCTGAATTGGAGGGTCAGCTCGAAGCTGTGGATGGAGGTGATTGTTCCTTACTTCGTGAATCTGCCAGACAAGTCCCTATATGCACTCAATAAGATAGAGAAGAAGTTCTTTGAGTGGATTTAAGTCCCAGCTGAGGAAGAGTTTGCTTTCAGGGTGATGATGTAATAGGCCAGCTTGGGATTTGTAATTTATTTCTTCATCTATTTGAATAAAATTTTTACATTCAGAAAACTTCTAATTGTCAGCTGCATTTTCTTTTTTGTCTAAAAGGATCTTACATAAAGAGCTACTCCTTTGTGCTATTACTCATGAATAAAATTTTCTAAGTGTTGATCTCCGCTGAGTAAGGTTTTAATATCATCAAAAAAGGGAATTTGTTAGGATATTCTGCTACCATTTTGATTATATGAAAATTAACTTATTTTGTAATTGGACTAGCTAAACCTGTTAGTCGGCTGATAAGTAGACTCGAATACAATAGGTATTATGTAAGGGGGAATCCTGCAGCCTAGAAGATCCGAAGATACTTATGAAGAAGAAGGTCAGCTAAAATTCATTATGAAGACTTTGTCAATGCGTTGAAGACAGAAGATCAAGCCAGCTCACATGATTGAAGATGAAGCTTAACTCAAGTCAAGTGAAGAAGAAGAACCCAACTGATGTCGAAGAGCAGATGAAGAGCCGTATCTAGTCAGAAGAGGACAAGATCAGCTGAGGTCAACCAAGATCAGCTGAGGTCCAGTCAGATCAGCTGAGTCCATCCAGTTTAGCTGAGTCCACCTAGATCAGCTAGGTCTACCTAGATTAACTGACGGCATCTGAGCTGCTGATCAGAATATTCATCCGTGTTGAAGCTAATCAAGTCAAAGAGACAAGATCAAGCAATGGCTACAAAATTTCCGAATTAGAAGGCAATCAATCAAGGGGAGAAACTTGATTGAAGATCAGGACGATTTAGAATAAATCCGGAAATCAAGACTAGAATCAGTCAATCACTTTGATTGATTCATTCTAGATTTATATGTGATTTGAATTCTAGTCAATCACAACGGCTAGTAATTAGACCCCTATAAATATGAGTAAAACTGAAGATCTCAATAACATTCTCACGAGATTAAAACTTTATAGAAACGCTTCTGAAATTTCATTATACTCAAACACTCTCGTAAACGCTAATCTTTTGTAGGTTTTAGAGAAGTTTGTACGTTAGTTGCAAGACTGCACTAACTTTTGTAAGAGAGTCTATACTCTCAAGTGAGTGATTGAGAAGACAGATAGTGGATAGACCCACAATTCAAGTTGAATTGTGGAGAGTAGATTGATGACTTATTCCGAACCACTATAAATCTTGTGTCCCTGCTCTTTATTATTGGTTTACTTATTTGTGCACAATCACTTAAAAGATTTTCATTAAAAATATTTCCGCACGAAAAATATACATCGCACTCAACATGTTATTGTTGCTTTTAAAATCAGACAACCTTCTGGTAGTCAGCTGATTTCATAAAAAGCCTAAAACAAAAAAGTTTTAAGTATCGATACATGATCTATTCAACTCTTTCCCCCCTCCTAGACTTGTAAAAGGCTTTAACCCTAAAACCTATTTAAGGGACCAACACTTTATACTCTTGCCATTAATATTGCATATTTCTTGAAGTGAATATGTTATACCATAATGTATTATGTTAACTATAAGTGTTACGATGTTACATTTAAAGTTAATTAATTATATATGTTGTGGCGATTACTATAAATAGCATAACATTTTATTATTTTATTATATATCATGCCAATATTTTACCAGAAAATATGAAATATTTGATTAAGGTAATACACAATAAAGGACCATTTTTTTAGTTGGTCGAAAGATATTTTGTTAAAAAATTGTGTATTAAAACTTATAAAGTATATATTCCAAATTTTGTATATAGTGTATTATTAATTAATATCAAATACTTAGATGATGAAGGAAAAAATATATATATATATATATATCCGTGTCTTTTACTAATTCACATCAAAATGTGCATATGACCATTTAACAAGGACAAGCGTGCTACATGCATGAAAAGGAAATTCTATCGGATTAGCACAAAGCTAGGTCAGAGACAGACATTTTATGGAAGTGGAGTAGCCACCTAAAACAAATCCCACCTAGATTTAGCATATTTTATCACTTGTTCAAAGTGGTGGGCCGTGTCCGGTGGGTGCGACTCGATCCTTGGTCGATCGGGCACCACCCACCGCCCGTCCACCGTCCTAATCATCCCCTTGTGCTCGTCTTGCCACCAGTTTGGCGGCACAGAATACTCTTGTTTCAAGAAATCACAGCTCTTGTTGATGAGAGCTATGTCCCTATCCGACACCAAACTGAACCCTTTATCCTTCCCATGGTATCCATCCAGCAGGTGCAGATGCGCCTCCAGGTTGTGGGCGCACCTGATGTCTTTAGTTTTCTTGAGAAACGGAGAGTGCGTGTGATCCAGAGCCAACTCCACCCCAACGTGAGCATAGCTCCACGGGAAAGACATCTTATCTTCCAAGTACTTCTGATACTGAAATTTCTCGTTCGTGATCACCCCGGGCACTGTCGGGACCTTATCGTGCACGTTCACCACTCGAAGAACATTGATTCCTAACTCGTCGCACCTCTCTTTGAACTTGAGGTTTCCGACACGAGGGCCCGAGAACGAGAACACCGTGATGGGTATCTCGTTAATGACCTCCTGGCCGTCATCTATGACATTGAGCTTCACCTCGGCGACGTCGTAGGCGCTCAGCAGCGCGAGGGCCGCGCCCAGGCTGTGCCCCGTGGTTGTTATGCTCAGCTTCTCCCCTCTGTAACGGTGAACAATTCGTCGGAGCTCGGCCAGAACTTGCTCCCGGGCAGAGAAGGCGCAGTACTTGCATGTTTTCTCCTTGGAAGTGTAGAGCTCGAAGAAGCCGGACTCGATCTTGATGGATGGGTGGTCGTCACGGAAGTGGGCGGGCTGGAGAATATCCTTGAGGTCGTGGAGCCACTCGAGGTAGGTGACGGTGCCACGCCACGCGATGATGATGTCGCGGCGCCCCAGGCGGCGTATCTCCGCCTCATCGGTGGCCACCGCCACGTAGCCCATCCAGTTGGCGTGCTGGCTCCAGATGCTGCTGATGGTGGACTTCTGGAAGAAGTTTGGGAGGTTGATGTTGGATGTGGCGTAGAGGTATCGGGTCAGGGTGTAGCCCCGGTCCGCCATGCCCAGCCTTTCGAAGAAATGGGCCCCCTGGTACTTGCAGGTGCCGCAGTATTTGGAGTGGGGGTCGAAGTCGAAGGCATCGTAGCACGCCTGTGCCATCTCTCCATACCGGATGATCTCCCTACGTAGATGAGAATTAATGGGGTCGAGCATGTTTTCCCACTTGTTCTCTCCCTGGATCTCTCTCCATATCTGGCTGAGGGGACGGGGGTCTTCTCTGCTCGCTTCCTCCAGATCTGTCTCCGGGATTTCTAAGCTGGAGGAGGTCGAACATTTCACGGAGATTGAATATTGTTTCCTCAAACTTCTTTTTTTGTTGGGAAAGAAGGCACTACTTGTGGTGGAGGTGTTGAATGGTTGTAGAAATTGCTGGGAGATTTGGATGCTGTGGGTGGAGTTGTTGAGAGAGGAAGCCATGGAAGTCAAGTGGAGGAAGGATGAGTGTCAATTAGGCGAAATGGGGAAGCCTAGAAGGGTGTAGGAGGGTGACACTACTTAATGAGGATTTGGGTACAACAGAGAGAAAAGTAATTTGTGGTGTAAATGTATTGCGTGCACGTTCAAGAATCACGCAGTATCTGACGTATACCGGCCATATCGACAATTGAATAAAACATGCAAAAATATAAGAATCTTAATACCTAATGGATACAAAGAGTTCGTAAATTATAAATATTAATGACTAAATTCTTTTATTGTTTTTTTCTGTGAGATGATATTAATTCAATGATATTACCTTCTACCCTCAACTCCGGCAATATTTATTGGTTACAAGGTTATTATTACTCCCTCTGCCCCCTAGAAATTTGCACATTTTTCTTATTCAAACGTCCTACACAAATTTCCACACTACTAAAAATAAAACATTTATTTACGTGTACACTCACAAATATATACATATTTACCCATATTTCACTACTTTGTATATAAAACACATTTTCTTTAAAAAATGTGTTGTCCCGCAGGAATATGCACCCTACGAGACAGAGGGAGTATTTATTAGTATTAAAATTAATTTTTTTATGCAAAAACCGATGTTCACCCAAATACACAGGATATACCTTGATTTTAAATTCAATTTTGATTTTAATTTGATCTTTTTAAAATATATACAGGCAGCACTATGTGTTTTTTGGCAATTGGTATTACTAACTTGTTCTTCGGCTATTAGTAAATTGAGGTATTAGTGAGTTATTCTTGGGGTATTACTTAGACTTGCTCTTTGAGTATTACTTAGACTTGTTATTGCATTATTGGTGAGTTGTTCTTGTGAAATTACTTAGAATTATTCTTGGGGTATTATTTAGACTAGTTCTTGGCATATTAATGAATTGTTCTTTGAGTATTACTCAATTGTTCTTCGGGTATTGCTCAGTTTTTCTTCAGGTATTATAAATTGTTCTTTAGATATTACTCCTTTATTAATTATTTATTCATAAATTATTCTTTGGCTATTATAATTTTTTTTTGGGTGTTATAAGTTGTTTTCTTGGATATTATGAATAGTTCTTTGGGCCTTGGCCGGATGTCGTGGCCAAAGTCCTGTCCTTGTTCGCATTCACCAGAAGTCATGGCCACAATCCTCTGCCGCAATTATCAATTGTCACTAGACTGAGAAGCAGCCACGTCCTGCCACCACTAACAACCACCATACACACATCTCTATCGCCGAATCAATAAGGAAGCCTTGCAAAGACATTTCCTATCGGAAATCTTTCGAAGAAGCCAACCATCAAAGCTCCCATATGTCGGATTTGAAGTCACCGTAGAAGACCACAGTCAAACCATCACTGACAGCTGTTGTTCAAAGAAATCCATGAAAAATCCACAGTCGTAAACTGCTACTGCTGTAGCTTGCTTCTATTTTTAAGAGCCTCTTAGCCTGAATTCATAGCCGTCGTACGAAGCTACGCATCTGTTCAATGAAAATGTGTCCACACGCAAGTGTTCTGATCGTTATATTGTCGTAGCAAGATTGACCAAATTTAATATTTATCGAACACAGGGAGATGGGGATTTGTAAGGAAAATTGTTGTTTCAATTGGTTAGCTAACAAAGCAATTAAGGGGAAATGTATCTAATGTCTATTAATGCGTCGAAAAAGTAAACTACCTATCACCTTGGGTTGCAAAGCGAGCAAATGTGAGAGATATGTACTAGTGTACTATCCTATATTTCACATGGTGAGGTATCACTTTATCATGCAATGAGGTATTGTACAATCAATCGGCTAGCCACTCTAACATGCACAAAGGTCTCCGTAGATACACATTAAAGCCTTCAATTGTTCTTCCAATTTACTAAGGATAATTCTCACTATCTTAGGAATTTTATCAAACACTTAGCATGCATTGACCTAATTACAAGAAGATTTAGAAAAAATAGCTCTACTTTCGTATGAGACTAACTCCCTAATGGCCCTTATGATCAACTACACATGCAAAGCATTCATACAATCCATCAATGTAGAGAATTGATCATACAACAACTCATAGCATTCAAAAGATCAACATATTCACCACATTACTCCATAGGAATCATACACCAACACATAAAGGAATTAGCCCATGGCTAATTTGGTAAACATAAGAACAATTAAGCTAGAAACAATTATCATTATGCAAGAAATGTAATGAGAATTACCTATTACAATGAAATTGGAAAGATACAAATTTACCTCTACAAGCTATCTAACAATCCGGCAATGGAAATTGAAATTCAATCGGTAGAAACGTAGCTCTAGTCGAGACGAGAATGCAGGAATAAACGGATCAATGATCAAAGCGGTAGATCAAAAGTAATCGACAAAATCGTAAGAAGAAATCTTAAGAACCCAACTAGTAACTACCCCTCTCTCTCTCTCTAATCTAAGAATCTAACTATGATTATGAACTAAATGTGACTTAGATGCCTTGAGAATCTGATCCTTGGAGTATTTATAGTACCCACAATGCTTGGTCCAAAATGCCATTCATTAAACGCGCGAAAAGACGAAACAACCCTCGAATTAGTGCCTGTCCGAGGCTTCGCACGAGTGCAAGCCTATGGCCACACGAGTCAGACTCGTGCAAGGATTCGTGCAAGCCAACCTCGCCCGAACCAGAGATGTGTCGCACGAATCTGGGCTTGTGGTCGCACGAGCCCGGCTTCGACTCGTCCGATCGATCCTCGACTTCCTCGTTTTCTTCATATCTTGAGTTCTAGAGCTCCAATTAACTCGATTCTTTTTCCGTTGCGACCCTCTCTTTGAACTCATCTACATGGTATATAATTTTCTTCCATTAGATGAACTCACAATTTCTGGACTTTAACAAATTTGCTCAAACTTTTCTAGAAAAATCATCAATCACAGATAGGAAATACAAGTTTCCACTTTGTGTGGGTACACTAGCAGGACCCCAAACATCAGCATGCAAATACTCAAGTATATCAGTGCTAGAAGGGGAATTGGGGTAGGGGTTAACAAGACATTGCACTTTATGTTGCTTACCTAACACACAAGAATCACAAAATGGCACACAAGACAGTTTTTCATCCCCAAAAGCACCAGATTTTTGCAAGATTTCCAAACCTTTGTTGCTCATGTGTCCTAATCTATTATGCCACAATTCAGTTTTGTCTAACTTGACAACATTCACAGAATTAGCACAAACATCAGATTTAGTAAAGCACACATACAGGTTGTTTCTTTTGACAGCTTTGAAAAGAACCAAAGAACCCCGCATGATTTTCATACAACCTTTACCCCACCTTCCCTCAAAACCCTCATCTTCTAAAACAGCACATGATATCAAGTTATTGCACAAATCAGGAACATGCCTCACATTTTTCAAAGTAACAACAGAACCATAGTCAAGCTTTAAACAAACATTACCAATTCCAGCAATATGACACTTTTTCTCATTTGCCATAGAAACATGACCATGCTCCACATTCTCATAAGAAGAAAACAAGTGTTTAAAAGGGGACAAGTGAAAGGTACAACCAGAATCAATAAGCCATTCATTTTCACACACAGAAGAAGAAAGCACAGAATTCACATGTTGTTCATCACACATTTCAGTCACCATAAACACACTACCATCTTGAGAACTTGAAGCCATATTAGCATGCTCTTTTTGTTGCTGTTTTTTCTTAGGGCTAGGGCAACTTTGTAATAGTGACCAGTTTCACCACAATTAAAGCACTTCATATTCCTAGACTTGGATCTATTGTTCCCTTGAGGCTTCTTTTTATTATCCGAATCTTGGTTATCATGTTTCTTTTTGTTATGAGACCTAGTAGAAGACCTCCCTCTAACATGCATAACCTCACCAGAATTTTTACTACCCTTTCCATTGTGTTTTAGTTCATGCTCTTTGCTTTTCAGCCCATTAACAACAATATCAAGAGTGACACTATCCCTACCATACTTAATTGCAAATTTGACATCATTATAAGTATCAGGTATGTCATTCAACAACATAATAGGAGTATACTCATCAATATGCTTGTCACCAGTTTGTTTGATATCTTGAATCAGTTTAGTGAAAACATCAAGATTTTCTTCAATATCTTTGTTCAAGAGTGATCAATGGCTTTGTAAACACGCTGCTGGATCAGGATGCATTTCATTTTCTGTTTCCAGATACTGAAATCACCTTTTCCAGTGAAGGGGGCCAACACATACGTAGGAGTATTAGTGGCCATGTCGTTTACGAAGCTTTGAACACTTACACAGATTTCACAGCACACAAAGATGAGAGAAAAATAGCAGAGCACGGGCAAGCGGAAGCAGATGCCAACATAGGTCACAGAATATAGACCACAAAACACTGAAACAATCAAAGAAACAAGCAGAAACAAGCACGTAGCGAGCACGTATAACCAGCAGCTAGAACCGCGGCAAGCGGCGATCTACGAAAGCAGAAAATCCTAAACCTTTGTAAGCGGTACACTACTAAAACAGTAAATAGGTGAGTGTCAGCCTCTTTACCAGAGCGAGACCCTAAGTAAGGGGCTCAAAACGCCCAAAAAGACAGCAAAGCACTCCGGGACCAAGCAATACGTGCTACCTAATTCCCGTTAAAGACGGGGGCAGATCCCACATATGCCGCAGAAAACACAAGCAATAGTCTTTATCCAAAGCCCACTGCTAAGTAACCCCAGGGATTGACCTAACTCAACAACACACTTTTACTGCAGCTTGATAGCTTGTTAGTAACTCAAAAATAAATTTTAAAACATTGCTTAAACACTAATTTCAGCAGTTTAATTAAACAGACAATGAGACAGATTAAATATGAAAACCTAACCCAAGGTCACAATTTAAAGAACCACTAACTAACAGTGAGGGAAAAAATAAAGAACAAGCCCTTACCGAACTTTACCTTCCTTACCTGACGGCCGGCAGATGGAGACGACGGAAGGCAGACAGCAGCGACGCACAGCAGACGCAGCGCACAGCAGCCCACGCGACTCCGGCGGACGGCGGACAGAAGCGACCGAACGGCCTCCAGGCGGCGGTGCACAACTGCTGCGACAGGCGGAGGGACGCGGCTCCACAGGCGGTGCGAGCTCGACACCAGACGCGACGGCACAGGACAGATCGGCGCGACACCAGGTAGAAAAGAAACGTTGCAGCTTCACAGGCACTGGAGCAACGAAATGCCCAACACGAATGGAACGATGGTGGCGGCGCACCAACGAACCCAAACAGAGACGACGAAGGGACCCGTGGCTCTGATACCACTGTTGGGTCTCTCCCTTCGCACCTCGTCTCACGGTTTGGGTTCCGGACGTGGGTTCAGGTGAAGAGGAAATGGCGGTCAAAGGCCCGAAGGAAGAGGCTGCTCTCCACACTAAGTTACTCCACTCAACGGTCACGAAAAATGGGATTCAAAATTCGATCACACCCGAAAAAATGAGCTGCTGTGACTTTTTATGTGGAGGCTTCCAAAACGTCTTCCTAGGGTTAGAGATAATTGTGGGCCTTACCAGCAGAATGGGCCAAAACCCATTTGGGCCCAGTGCTCATGCCCAACATAAGCATTAGCCGTCATTTCATTATCCTTTCTTTTCTTCTTTCTTCTTTTTATAATTTCATTACTCTAGTTTATAAGGTTAACCAGCTGCCACTTTCAATTGTTATTATTATTATTATTACTAACTAGTACCGCCTACCACACATATTTAATAATATTATAATATATATAATTTATTTAATTATTCTATTTAATTACTACAATTAAACCTCAATTAATCTACACTTAACTTAAACCATTAATACCCAAAGAATTTACACAACTCATTTATTCCACTTAGAGTCTCAAATAAATTAAAAAAGAATCTTTTCATTAATAAACAAATAAAGACATATACCAATTCAATAAATAATTTAACATTTACAAGTAAAATAATAAGCACAACATCTCAAGTAACACATGAGTATATAAAATGCCCTCAAATAATAAATAGCATAATAATAATTGAAGTGCACCTAACGCATGAAATATTTTCAAGTAATTATAAACTAACACATAAATAATTTAAATACACACAAAGCATGAAATATATTGGCCAGTGAGTAGTGAGAAGCTCGGGTATCACATCCTCCCCTCCTTATAAAAATTTCGTCCCCAAAATTTCACTTACCTGAACATTTTTGGATACTTGGATCTCATCTTATATTCCCTATCCCAAGTGGCTTCTTCTATTGACTGATTCCTCCATACTATTTTGACTAGTGAAATCTCTTTATTTCTAACTTGTTTCACTTCTCGCAAGAGAAACTCCATTGTAACTTCTTCATAACTCAGATTTGGTTTCAGCTCTGTAGGTTCGCTTTCCAAAACATGTGATGGGTTCGCAATATACTTCCTCAATGCTGACACATGAAACACATTATGTATTTGGGGCATAGATGCAGGCAAATTAAGTCTGTAAGCAACTTCGCAAATTCTTCCAGTAATAAAAAATGGACCCACATATCTTAGGCTAAGCTTCCCTTTCTTTCAGAATCGCATTATTTCTTTCATTGGAGAAACTTTCAGAAATAACTGATCACCCACTTCGAACTCTAATTTTCTTCTTCTCTTATCAGCACAACTCTTCTGTCGACTCTGAGCGGCTTTTATTCGTTCTTGAATTTGTGTTGCTGCTTCACTCATCTCTCGAATCAAATCCTGACCCAGAAGTTTTCGTTCCTCAATTTCATCTCAATGTACTGGAGATCGACATTTTCTACCATAAAGTGCTTCATATGGAGCCATTCCAATAGTAGACTGATAGCTGTTGTTATGGGAAAATACAATCAAAGGCAAGAATTTATTCCACTGACCTTGAAAATCTAACACACAAGCTCTGAGCATATCTTCCAGAATTTGTATCGTTCTCTCTAACTGTCCATCTGTCTGTGGATGATACATGGTACTGAAAGATAATTGAGTCCCTAACGCTTTGTGCAAACTCTTCCAGAAGTTAGATAAAAATCTGGAATCTCTGTATGAAACAATAGTGAGAGGTACACCTTGAAGTCTGACAATCTCTTGTATATATATCTGAGCATAACGATCCATAGAGTATTTGGTACAAATCAGTAGAAAGCGAGCTGATTAGTCAATCGGTCTACAATCACCCAGACTGCATCATAACCTTTAACTGTCTTGGGAAATCCGGTAACAAAGTTCATTGTGATATTCTCCCATTTCCACTCCGGAATAAGTAAAGGTTGCAAAGTTCCGGCAGGTCTCTGGTGTTCTGCTTTGATCCGCTGACATGTCAAACATTATTCCACAAATCGAGCAATGTCTCTTTTCATACCTGGCCACCAGTAGTGCAATTTCAAGTCTTTATACATTATAGTAGCTCCAGGATGTAGAGAATAGGGTGTCGAATGTGCTTCGGTCATCACACCTTCACGAGTTTTATCAACATCAGGTACATACAACCGGTTTCTATATCGGAGTACACCATTGTCTGTCAACTGGAAATCAGAAGGTTCACCTGAAGTAATATCTTTCTTCAATTTAGCAAAGTATTCATCACTCTGTTGTCCTGTGTGTATTCGGTCCAACAAAGTTGGTCTAAGTGTTAAGGCTGCCAGTTTCGCCGTTACAAGTCCAGGCAGTCTTTAAATACTCGATTCATCAAGTCCATGAATGTTGCTGGAGCATTTATCAACCCAAATGGCATTACAAGAAATTCATAGTGCCCATATCTCGTACTGAATGCTGTTTTAGAAATATCTTCTGCTTTTATCTTTAGCCGATGGTACCCAGATCGCAAGTCAATCTTCAAAAAGATCAATGCACCTTGAAGCATCTTTCTTTCGGACAAATAGAACTGGTACTCCCCAAGGTGAGAAACTTGGACGGATGAAACCTTTGCCTAGTAGTTCTTGCAATTGTATTTTCAGCTCTTTCAATTATGTAGGGGCCCACTTGATACAGTGATTTGGAAATATGTGACACTCCTGGTTGTAGCTCAATCACAAATTCAATTTTACGGTCTGGTGGCAGTCTTGGTAGATCATCTGGAAATACTTCAGGATATTCTTGTACAACTGTTACATCACTAACAGTAGGACATGGTTTTTGCTCAATACTCAATACGCTTACCAAATAACACTGATAACCACTTTCCAGTAATCGTTGTGCTTTAACAGCTGAAATTGTAGGAAATCTGAAGCGTTTCTTCATTACGATAAAAGAAAACGATTCTTCTCCCTCTGGCTGAAACGTGATACTCTTTCTCTGGCAATCAATTGTGGCACCATATTTCGATAACTAATCCATACCCAATACCACATTGTAATCATCTGTGTCCAGCACAATAATACTTCATTGTAGAATCTGATTAGTTTGTTACGAAGCACCAGAGGAATTCATCAAATCTGACGTCATCTAGGCTAGGTGTTCTACCCAACTTTCTCACATACTCAGTGGATGCAAATGAATATATAAATTCAGAATCAAATAACACAAAAGTAGACAAAGATAAAGATTTTACAAGTAATAAATGAATTTTCTTCCTTTATAGATCTTCATGTAATTCACTCTAATAACATGAATCCTTGTAATCAATAGTGTATTGACACAAAGTAATAGCCCATATTACGTGTTCTATGGATAAACAACAAATTGTCTCTAACCTATTAAAGCCTTTAATTTATGTACCTGATGCATTTCTCATATATTTCAATCACAGTGCACTTTGTATAAAACTATTACAAATACTTCCCCCTAAACTTCTAACACAAACCTAAATCCACAAGTACCATTACTACCGTACACGTACTGCACGTCAATACACATGCATGATCACACACGCTCACGAACACACACTGCTGCAGTCAGCGGCTCAGTGGCGGCAATCACACAATAGCATCTAAGAAACAATAGCATTGTGCAGAAGTATGGTAGTAGGGATCATTCTAAAGCATATCATCATTCATCCATACATGATTTTTGAGACACAAAATAACTCGTAACTTAGAAACTAGTTGTCATTCAATATATACTCATTCAGGAATCAGTTATACATTATCAAAACCAAATTCTAAGGCCAACATAATTCATAAATCACATAATATGAACAAAATTTAAATAAACACTTACTGGACATAACCGGGTTCCTGCAAGTTCTGAGCTCGTGTACATAGACAGTCTACAGGAAGTGAACCGTGCTCTAATACCACTCTGACACGACCTCACTCAGTCATACCAACTAAATACAAATTTAAATAAAATACAACCTGAAAACCGACTATAATTTTTTCTATTTCGACATAACACTATATAAAACTCAATAACCTGTTATATTCACAACCAAGATCTCCAAAACCAGTAAACTGTAAACTTCCAAACCAACACCATTGCATATTATATATTACATAACCCAAGGCAGACAAATATACCACAAAAATTGAAGCAAAACAAGCCACGGTCCTACCCGCAGGTCGTCATCTATGTACACCGCAACTCAAAAAGCCTGCAAGAGTGCCACAGCTACTCCAGTTTCATCACCACTTCACATATCATCGGGATTACCTACAATGCATAAACTAAATGAGATTTATAAATCTCAGTAAGTAGAAATTATGCATGATGATGTGATTCTTTTGAAAACCTCCCAATGCACTCTCTTTTGAAATCACCAATTTATGTATAAAGACAATCCCAGGGCCCTATCTAGACACACTGTCATACACCGGCACGAGCACACAGCTACAATATCCACATCATTAACTGAGACGGTGGCCTACACCAGGTAGCCTACACCAGGTTTCCCCAGGTCGCTTCTTCCCAAGTCGCCTCTTCTGAATCGAACCAAATGAAATGGTGGCCTACACCAGGTAGCCTACACCAGGTTTCCATATTGGGTTTCCCTGGGTCGCTTCTTCCCAGGTCGCCTCTTCCGAATCAAATAGCCAAATCACAATAGACGGTGGCCTACACCAGGTTGCCTACACCAGGTTTCCATATTGGGTTTCCCTGGGTCGCTTCTTCCCAGGTCGCCTCTCCCGCCCTCGGTGTATAATCAGTGGCCACTTTCACAAAATTAATTAATTTCAATGCATGAAATGCATGATGTTCGTGCAATCAATGACATTTAACAACATTCATAGATTATTGAACTCACAGATTCAACTTGTATCAATTATGGAGCTCGATGGCTCCTTCAACATCACATGTAGAGCTCACAGACTCATTCCAATCGCATAGAGCTCACAGGCTCATTCAACATAACATATAGAGATCAGAAGCTCATTCCACATCAAATAGAGCATATAAGCTCATTTCCACATATTCACAGAACATAATTCACATATTACAATCTATTCAAAATCACATGTTATCACTTAAACATAAATAATTTATAAAATAATATGTTTATGCATTGCAGTGCAAATGAATTTCTACTTACCTTAAATCCGTAGAATATTAACAATGATCACCCTCAAACAACCTTATCACTTTCACTATTGAGTCAAATAAAACAAATAGACTATAAATATTGTTGCAATCAATTAATTAACTATATTAGCAGAGAATTACATAATTCATTCTACCATTTCTTATAAGAATATTAACATAATTAAATTCTTTCTAAAATTAATGAGCGCACTAAAATAACAAATTAATATATCAGTTCCAATCTTCCTTATAAATTCGTAAAGGTAATACGTATCGAAACATGGTGCTTACATGAAGTTTGGCCATTGGGTGTCACTTTCCTTTCTAAATTAGTGAAGGTAAATTAATTTCCTTGCTAAACTTTTCTTTCTTCTTCTCTTTTTTTCTTTTTCTTTTTCTTTCCTTCCTGCTTCGCAAGCTTCTCCAGCGTCGACCTCCTCTTGTTCCAATTTTCATTTAATCCTAATATGGTGTGAAAAGGTTTTGAAGTATGTTGAATGGAGTTTAATGGGTTTATAATCCCAATCTCCACCGCCTCTTTATTTTTTTATTAACTTAGTTACTAAGCATTAGCCGTCATTTCATTATCCTTTCTTTTTTTTTTTTTTATAATTTCATTACTCTAGTTTATAAGGTGTACCAGCTGCCACTTTCAATTGTTATTATTATTATTATTACTAACTAGTACCGCCTACCACACATATTTAATAATATTATAATATATATAATTTATTTAATTATTCTATTTAATTACTACAATTAAACCTCAATTAATCTACACTTAACTTAAACCATTAATACCCAAAGAATTTACACAACTCATTTATTCCACTTAGAGTCTCAAATAAATTAAACAAGGATCTTTTCATTAATAAACAAATAAAGACATATACCAATTCAATAAATAATTTAACATTTACTAGTAAAATAATAAGCACAACATCTCAAGTAACACATGAGTATATAAAATGCCCTCAAATAATAAATATCATAATAATAATTAAAGTGTACCTAACACATGAAATATTTTTAAGTAATTATAAACTAACACATAAATAATTTAAATGCACACAAAACATGAAATATATTGGCCAGTGAGTAGTGAGAAGCTTGGGTATCAGAAGTTTGGCAAAGAAGTGGAGACAATATCAAGCAATGCACAATAATAAAGCTCAAACTCAAAAGCATCATAAGCAATAGGATCAAAGGTCATCTTAATCCATCACAAAGCAAATAACAAAATAAAGCTACCACAAAGTACCACAATCATCAACAATATCACTACAAACCAAATTAAACTACGAATTCGGGATAGAAGCCATGATAGAGATAAGAGAGAGTTACCCTTCCTTATGAAGTTAGATAGAAATCATCACTTCACGAAAGAGGATAACAGGGATGAGTGAAGTGTCCCTCTCCGATGTGCCAATTCATCATGGCTCTTTGTGCCTCCAAGATCTCCTCAATGTTGGTTCCCATAATGTTCATGTTTGCTTGCATTGAACTCACATTCTGATTAATCTCAGCAACATTGGCATTTAGATTGGTATAGTTGGCAGTCAAAGCGGTTACATCGGAGCGAAGGGTGGAGTAATCAACCTCAAGAGCCGAAACATTATTTCTAAGAGAAGTCAACTCTTGACCCCAAGCGTTGTAACTTCCAAACCCCCTCTCATATTCATCCTTTTCCTCAGTTTGCTCTATATCAATCTCTCTCTGCTCACTTGTTCTTCCTCTTGCTCTCTTTGTAACCTTCTTCTTACCTTGATTGAATTCCCAAGCAATGTCGAAGTGTAACGAACTGATCATGCTACAGTTTTCCTCGTTCTTGATAGAAATAGTTTCATAATCCACAAGATGAAACGAAAACTCAATGGATGGCCGATGTACTAGACAAAGCTTCTTCTTCTTCCTCACAATCATGTTAATTTTCATCAAATACCTCAAATCAAGGTAAGAAAAATCCTTTTCTTCCTCTCTCGGTTCCCACCCTAAGCATCTTGCTAAGTGAGTAATCATCCCACCAAAAGCACAATCTCCCTTAGAATATAGGTAGGACAAATTCTTGCAAAAGTAAGCTACAAAATTAGCCTTCAGTCTCGTAATCATAGAATAAAGAATATAGAGCTCCTCATGCTGCATTTCCTCTGAATCATTCCTAGCGAAAACCATGTTTGCTAAGATCTTTTGCACATAAAGGAAGATGGGATTACCAATTTGAATAGCTTTCGACTGATAGGCTATAAACTCTCTGTCATCATATTTTATGAGAGCCTTCCAAAACGATTGATCTTGCCCAAACCGTTCCTTGTTGTAGAAGTGGCTAGGTGGAGCATCTTCTTCACAGCCGAACATTCGGTTTATCTCTTGAGTAGTAAGTGAGTAGGCTTTGTTGTCAATCTAAACTTGAATCTTTATAGGAATACCACGAGACTCATTAATGTGCAATGTGCTAAGAACTTCAACATTAAGATTTCTATACGAGTTGTCGTGGATGTTTAGCAATCCACTCCATCCCACATTATCGAACAAGTACTCAACATCTTCTCCAAATTTAAGGAGTTCCATAGTCTCCTTGAGAAAGTACCTCGAACTATGAAAATCCATATTAACGAATCTCCCGAACTTGACGTAGCTCCTTGCATTGATTCCAAATGACATTCCAAACCAAGAAGGTTTGTTACAACAAGTCTTATAACATTCCTCTTCCAACCTAACAATTTTACCATCCTCCCCACTTGAACTTTGAGCAATACACTTACCTTTCTTAACAATGGCCTACAAAAATTTTAAGTATGAGCAAGATATGTAAACAAAGAGCTCAACCATCACATTCCTAGAAGAATTCTATACATGAGTAAAAGAAGAACAATAAACTCAAATCATTATCAACTTCCTTCACCAAATAGAATAGATTGAAGATAATGGGTCTATTTCTAGAATCAAAGGAATCATGCAACTCATAGTCAAGCCAATGTCATTTATCAATTAAGCCTAAAGTAAGCAAAAATCATAGGTGAATTAACATCATTAACTCATCCTAGCATCAATATACTCATACACATTAGAAATTAGCACAACAATATCATGACAATTCAAATTTAGCATAAAATTTCCCAAAATTCGTCACTATGCCTACCCCCAAAATTTCAATCCTCAATTAAACCCAAAATTCACAAAATTGGCATGCAATTGGGTTCCCAAATGATTACCCATCAACAATAAAGCATTATTCCATCATCAATTGCTAAAAAATAAGCTAGAATAAAAAATCCCCAATTTAAGCTGAAGAACCCTAAAATTTGAATTTCTAATTCTAGACAATGCAACCATGGAATTTCAATAAAATTGCAAGAAATTGTAAGAGTAGAGTTAGTATAACACACCTTTAGAAGGAATTGATGAAAGAAATTGAAGAGATTGAGAGATGAGAATTTTCCTCTACCTTCTTCTTCTTGGTTTTGAGAGAGAATAGGGTGCATGAGTGAAGTGAGAAGGGTGTGTTTGTGTGTGGAATAAGTGGGAAATGAGTATAAAGAGTGAATGGACAAACCTAGGGAAGTGTGGTCAAAGTTGGACCAAAAAGTGGTCAAATCCGAACTTTGCAAGCCTTCGCACGAATCGGTGCTTACACCTGCACGAACCGGACTCGTGCGTGCAGCCCTTTGCACTCGTTCGAGCCTTCGTCACCCGAACCAGGAATGTTCCACATGAATCCATAGCCATGGTTGCACGAGTCCGAGCCTTCATGGACCACTTCCAAATTTTCATCCCTTTACACATTTTTCAAGCAATTTTCTTTCATTTTCCTACACAACACAACTTAAAACTCCACACAATACATAAATGGTCATTGAACGTCATCAAATTAATCATGAAAATGAACAATTAATCCAAAAATTAATCACGAATCACACCCCAAACTTTTTCGGATCAAGAATCCTAATAAAGTTTGGAAAGAGTGATTAATCAAGAAATTCAAACTCAATTGACCATTCACACTACATATCAACTCTTAAACCAAGAATTTCTCAAAACCTTAAGCAAAATATGCTCCTCAAATCTTTCGCCGGTTTTGCTCGTTTTCACTACAAAACACAACTTTCTAGCAAAAAAGGGTTAAATGCACAAAGTATAGCATTTTAGGGTCAAATATGAATATAATCACATCAAAACCTTATAGAAATGGATGCAAAAACATGCAATTATGAACCTAATCAGCATCGACGGAGATGCAAAAATTGCCACTCTTCGAAGCCAGATCTAAGGTCTACTGTGGCGGTTAAAATTGATTTGAAGGTGCATACATTTTTTTATTGAGTATAATGTTGTTATTTTAAAGTAAATAAAGTGGAATGTATGATGTCATAACATATTAAGATGATCAGGAGATATGAATATAATATTTTAAAAAAAAAATTAAAAAAGTTTTGCATGAGTTGAGGGGTGGATTGATTTAACAATGGAAAAAAGATTTAGCCTTTCATGTTTGGCTAAATTCTTTTTTGTCATGTAAAGTCACAAAACCCTTATTTTAAAGTCATTTTAATAAGTATTTTACATTATCCTTTTTTTAAAATTTTTAGTATCGAATTAAAGTATTGAGACCACTAATAGGCGAGTTCCCAACAATTCCAAATCATTCCCGCTTTAAATTGCAAATATTTCATTGTGGGTCATAGAATGCAATACGCGAAGGGAATGTAAAAACATCATACACACCTGGAGACCATATCTTTCTTAAATCAACCATTGAGACCACTAATGATGTTCATTCCCAGCAATTCCAAATAATTTTCTTGCATTTTTGGATAGGATGTGAAATTACAAAATATCAAAATGGCTAAAAAAATATCTTCTTATGGCTAAATATAATTTAACCACATACAATGACTATTTTGCATAACAATCTTATAAGTTGAGGGGATGAATGAAGCATATCTTACTCGTTTATATATGTATTACCTATTATTCCACCTTATTTTTAGTTTCATTATGTCAAATTAAATTAAAAGTATGTATAAAATACTTTTAGATTTTTAATTTCCTATAAATAAAAATTTTAAATTAATAATATCATTACATGTTCACTAATATTCATAACCAGAATCCATTATTTTCTTAAAATGTATATGTCAGCTCATGAGGAAGTAAGTCACATTAGTCGGACACTAATTTTGGTGGAATGTCACACTAAAACAAAGATGTTTTTTTACTTGATAAATATTGAATAAAACGTGGACTGAAGGTACGTTCACAATAGATGATAGGGAGAATATACAAGGGGTGGCTAAATCCTTTTTCACTCATGTTGACTAAAAAGGATTCTTTTATGATCATTTTTATAGTTCTTCTACTTAAATATCCTTCACTTTGAATATTTTAGTACCATATTACACCTGCCCCTCCTATATGCCCAAATTTAAAAAACTATTAATTTCAATATTTCATCTATTAATTCCTTCCATTACAAGTTACAACTAGATTTTAAAAAATTAATGTTGTCTTTTTTTTTTTTCTTTCAACAATTCTATTGTTACAGGCTTCCCCAAATAAACCTTATAGATCAAAATATAACGAAGAAATTATAATCCTCTTTCCCCTCTTCCTCTTTAACCATTCTTTATCTTCATTTACCAAGCTCAATTCTGAAGAATCTAATTTAATGGGGAAAGTCATTCTTGTTATGGATTTTGCACTCTGTTACTGGGACTTGCAAAAAATGGCAGCAAATCGTGATCCCCCAAGTATGGGTGCGGAATGCATACCAGATTCGTCAATTTTTTAGTGGACTTGGCTGTTTTCAGATCTTAACGGCAAGTTTTGGTGACGAGACTTTCGCGGCGGCTGCTTCAAAATCAAAGGGATTTGCAGCAACGACTTCGATAATAAGAGAATGACAGAGAGGCGGTGTTTTGATGGTTTTGCACCGGCGGCACAAGGGATTGCACGTGATTCGGAGTCAGAGATGGATTGGTGGTACGATTTGGAGTCGGCGGCGGACTGGTGGCGCAATTCCCATCCCAAGTTAGCAGTAATCGATGTTTGGCAGATGTGCAAAACTAGGGCAGAATCCATGGGCCTATTTTAAGGGTGATTTTCTTTTTTACCCTAGTCAAACACCTAGTTATTAAAAATAGCCTTACTTATACAAAATGTTTAAAAATACCCTTTTTTAAATTAAATGGTATAAAATAAATTATTTTAAATTTATTAAATTACAAGAATATCCTTTCCTATTCTTTTATATTTTATATACATTTTTTATAACTATTTTGTATCTATTTCTCCTTTATATCATTTTCTTTTTCCATACTCAAATTTTGCTCTTTTCTTATGAAACAGTGATGTGAAAGTTGGATTGAAGGTAAGAACATGTCTCTATCATATTATCTTTTATTTACTTTGTAGGTATTATCGTTTTATCATTGGCAAATCATACGTATTATAGTTTCATAATATGCTTTTTTTTTTGTTAAATATAAACCCTAATCACATGAGTTGTTCAATTGTTCAGTTGTTCGAGTTGTTCAGTTGATCGGTTGTTCAAATTATTCTATTGTTTTAAATTATTTAGTTCTTTTGTAGATATTTATTGTTTTATCATTGACAAATCATACGTATTATAGTTTCATAATATGCATTTTTTTTGTTAAATATAAACCCTAATCACATGAGTTGTTCAGTTGTTCGAGTTGTTCAGTTGTTCGGTTATTCAAATTATTCAAATGTTCAATTATTTAAATTATTTAGTTCTTTAAGTTGTTTAAATTGTTAAGTGCTAGTTGCTTAATTAATTAAATGTTCTTTAAGTTGTTCAAATTATTTAGTTATTTAGTTGTTCAAATTATTAAGTTGTTTAGTTGTTTAAATCGTTCTTTAGTGTAAGTTGTTTAAATTATTTTATTTTTTTGCATTAATGTAGGTTGTTAGTATTTCTAATTTAATATATTTTTATTAAATTTTAGGTATGAATTCACCTGAATTTTTGGTCAACATAATTTATTTTGGGGAGTTTGTTGAAGAAAATGGTCAATGGGAATGGAAAAGGAGTGTGGGTGATCGTGGGGCCAACGTAGAAGGACTTCCAATTTCTTCAAATATGACATTTGAGGAGGTTAATTCTGAAGTGCTAAGTTTGTGCAATGTTGATTCTTCATTGCATGATGTGGAGATGCGATTTCTTCTCCCTGAAAAAAAAGAATTGCAAGTTCCAGTTCGAATCGTTTCAACTAGACATTTGCAAAGGTTGGTAGCTCTTAATAAACAAGGTCACTACTGTTCCATTTGTGTTACTACTGTGGACAAAGCTACATCAGAGGCGCAATAAGAAAAAGATAATAATTTTGAGATGCAAGTAAATGAAGACAATGGAATAGATTATGGCGTGGACTGGAATACATTGGAGATTGTTTCAGATACGAACACGGATATTCCAACTCACAATGATGCTTTCCATATTCCTAGCCCTAGATGTGAGTTTATACATCATAATGGAGAAGAAAATAATCTCTCAAACGATCACTTTGCTTCTTCTTCAAATAGTCGTGCATTAGAGGTGGTGCCCACGGATTTTGACTTGCAACAAGGACAAGTTTTCGGCTCTAAAAAAGATCTTCAAAAAAATGTGCACATTCTTGCTTTGAAGTACAACTTTGAATTCAAGGTAAAAAAATCTGACAGAGCGGTTTACACTGTGGTGTGCATTGATGAGAATTGCAAATGGAGATTGCGAGCAACAAGGTTCAATGAGTGTAATTACTTTCAAATTCGAAAGTATGATGCAAAGCATACTTGTTCTATAACTATGACTCGGGACAAGCAAAATCATGGATCATTGGAAGTCATATTAAAGGTAATTTTGATGATCCAAAGAAGATTTATAGACCCGCAGATATCATAGGTGATGTTCTTCAAGATTTTGGGGTACAGATGAATTATCAAAAGGCAAGAAGGTGTAGAGAATCTGCTCTAGAAAGTTTGATGGGTTCACATGAGGATAATTATGCCAAGTTACTCCCATATGCTCATAACTTGTTTCTTTCTAATCTGGGTACCATATATCATTTGGAGATTGATAGCCAAAATCGTTTCAAATATTTCTTTTTAGCTTTCGGGGCATGTATTCGTGGTTTCCATTCTTCAATAAAGCATGTGGTTATTGTAGATGGCACATTCTTGACTGGAAAATACAAAGGTACTTTGATTGTTGCTACTTGTCAAGATGGAAATCAACAAATATATCCTCTTGCATGGGGTATTGTTGATTCTGAAAATGATGATTCGTGGTATTGGTTTTTCATGAAATTAAAAGAAGTAACTGGTGATAAAGAAGATGTTGTTGTTGTATCTGATCGTCATCAAAGTCTTATAAATGCTGTGGCTGAGGTATATGAAAATGCACGTCATGGACATTGCATCTATCATATAAAGGGAAATCTGAGAACCAAAACTAGAAAAAGTGACACTTATTCACTTTTTATGAGAGCAGCAGAAGCGTATACCATTGAACAATTCAATAACTTTATGACTCAGATTCAAAGAACAGATGAAGATGGTTGGAGGTATCTTAATGACATAGACTTTGAGACTTGGGCTAGGTCACACTTTTTGGGGGACCGCTACAACATCATGACCTCAAAGAATGCAGAGTCATTAAACTCCTTATTCAAAAAAGATCGACAAAGTCCAGTTCTTGCATTGATTGAGCGTATTGAAAAAAAGTTGCAAAAATAGTTCATGAGAGAAGAAATGAAGCTCAAGCTTGCACCACTAGATTAACTCCAACCATGGAAGAAAAGTTGCGCAAATCTCTTTATAAGGGCAAAAGGCTGAAAGCTGATCCTATTGATCAAGTGAGGTATGTCGTGAGAAATGGAACAACAAGATTTATTGTGAATTTTGAGGAGAGCACTTGCACATGTAGAAAATTCCAATTAGATCATTTTCCATGTGAACATGCAATAGCAGCAGCAAGGCAACGAAATTACTCACTGTATCTGTTGTGTTCAGATTATTATACTACAGCTTTTTGGAGAGCAGCCTATGTTGATGCCATCTTACCAGCACCAAATGAATCTGAATGGGTACTTACTGATCAAATGAGAAAAATGAGTGTCCTGCCACCAGAGGTAAAAAAATGACCCGGTCGTCGTAAAACAGAAAGAGCACAATCAACTGGAGAATTTTCTAGAATAAGAAAATGCAGCAGATGTGGAAAGACAGGACACAACCGATTAACATGTCGAGATCCATTACCGGTGGTGGATAGACAAGCACTAAATTGATGTAATATGGTAGACTTTAAATTTTGAATTTGTGTGAACACTTAAGTATTTGTAGTGCGATATTAAAATTATGTCATATTTTATTATATGGAGACTTTTAAATTATTTGAGCAATCTTGTTTGCGAAATAGTTTATAATTCAATTTATTAGAATAGACTTTGTTGTTGAACAACCCAATTTGAATCAACTCAATTGTATATCACTAAAAATGAAAATTTTATCATTATTTTTCAAATTTAAACAATAAAATTGTTGCTTTATCACTTAAAAGTAAATAGTTTGATTTACAATTTTTACTTTTCTGTTAATACTTTTAATCTCAAAACTCAACTCAATTATTAAACAACCGGGTTATTGAATAACTTGGTTTCAAACAAATCGGTTGTACATATCAAGCTTTCTCTATTTATTTGAAGTCTTAAAATTAAAAGTTGATATTTCTTCACTTAAAATAAATAATTAGTTATTGATTTAAATTTTTTAATGAATAACATTTATCACATTACTGCGCCAGACAATTGGACAACCTGGTTGTTCAACAATCAAATATTTAACAACTCATTAATATATAACTAAAAATTAAAATTTTCTTATTATTTTTTAAGACTTTAAACTCAAATTGATATTTTTACTTAAAAATAATCAATTATTTAATGATTCGAACTCTTTTATGACCAATATTAAATATATGATTGCGGCAGACACTTGAACAACTAGGTTGTTCAACAATCAAACATTGAACAACTCATTAGTGTGTAGTTAAAAAAATACAAATTTTTTATATTTTAAGATTTGAAACTTAAATTGATATGTTTTACTAAACAATAAGTAATTAATTAATGTTTTAAACTCTTCTATGAACACAATTCAATATATGATTGTGCCAGACAATTGGACAACCTAGTTGTTCAACAATCAAATATTTAACAACTCATTGATATATAACTAAAAATTAAACTTTTCTAATTATTTTTTAAGACTTGAAACTCAAATTGATATTTTTTCTTAAAAATAATCAATTATTTAATGATTCGAACTCTTTTATGACCAGTATTAAATATATGATTGCGGCAGACACTTGAGCAACTAGGTTGTTCAACAATCAAACATTGAACAACTCATTAGTGTGTAGTTAAAAAAAATACAAATTTCTTATATTTTAAGATTTGAAACTTAAATTGATATGTTTTACTAAACAATAAGTAATTAATTAATGTTTTAAACTCTTTTATGAACACAATTCAATATATGATTGTGCCAGACAATTGGACAACCTAGTTGTTCAACAATCAAATATTTAACAACTCATTGATATATAACTAAAAATTAAACATTTCTTATTATTTTTTAAGACTTGAAACTCAAATTGATATTTTTACTTAAAAATAATCAATTATTTAATGATTCGAACTCTTTTATGACCAGTATTAAATATATGATTGCGGAAGACACTTGAACAACTATGTTGTTCAACAATCAAACATTGAACAACTCATTAGTGTGTAGTTAAAAAATACAAATTTCTTATATTTTAAGATTTGAAACTTAAATTGATATGTTTTACTAAACAATGAGTAATTAATGAATGTTTTAAACTCTTTTATGAACACAATTCAATATATGATTGTGCCAGACAATTGGATAACCTAGTTGTTCAACAATCAAATATTTAACAACTCATTGATATATAACTAAAAATTAAACTTTTCTTATTATTTTTTAAGACTTGAACAACTAGGTTGTTCAACAATCAAATATAGGACAACTCATTAGTGTGTAGTTAAGAAATAAAATTTTCATATTTTTTAAGACTTGAAACTTAAAAGTCAAGATTAATGTATGATTAATAAAATTTTCTCATAATTTTTCAGCCTTAAAAGTTAAAATTAATGTATTATTATTAAAAGAAAAATAATTACTTATTGATGAAACTTCAAGTGAACAACTTAAATAATAAATTAACTTAGTTATTAAACAATTCTATTGTTGAACAACTCAGTTTTAAACAAATAATATGTATATCAATTAATATAAATTTTTTAGTTTAAAATAACTCAATTGTACATCAATTAAAAACTAGACACTTGAACAACACAACAACTAAATTTAAACAACTCATTTATACATTGCTATATCATAAGGTTCAACAATATAAATCCTAAATCACTTCAACATTAAATATAAGTTGCATGACTACAATAATAATAATACATATTCCAGTATCAATGCATTCAAAGAGCAAATTATTTATATGTCCAACTCATCTAAAGGTTGCATCTAGATCCTTAATCACACCAAAAAACCATCTTCTACGGTGTCGGTGCCAACCTGTAGGAGAATATTAATATTAGAAATTGTGACTTTAAAAAAAAATTACATTAGTAATAAAATTTTAAAGAAGTTATATATAAAATCTAGTTACCTAAGGATCCAAACATTCAGAAAAAATATATGCTGCTAATTTCTCTCTCCATTCTCCCATATAATCTGGACGAATAAGATTAACATCTTTTCCAGCAAGCAAAAACTCAATATACTTCACGGTAAACATACCACAATCAAATCTGCATTAAATCGAGTGTTAATTATAAAGAAAAAATATTACTCAAATAAAATAAAATATTCTAAAATACTAACCCGTTAAGCTGTTTGGGACAGCTCATTTTTTCGATGCTAAGCTTTTCCATATCATAACTCTCATCCAATTTTGCGCATATCAACTTTGCGAGAATAAATGATATGGGAGAAATTCCTTCACAATTGATGGGACCTCCCAAACTATCTTAAAATTCAATCTTTCGCTCTGGTATATCTACTCTAAGGGCAATCCAATGATTGCCTACACAACAAGGGATGTATAGGAATCTACAGTTCTTCCATGCTTTACCTAACATCGGTACTTCACCATCAACATATCTAACCAATAGATCTACTATTTTCTTGGGCGCTTTGTCATTATCGTTAAAAAAAGAAACCATAGCAGTCATTTTCTCCACCTTCTTTCTTATAGGAATCTTAAAAAGAACCTTTCCAACATTTTGGACAATTCCAAGAAAATATGTCTCCAAAATGCATGAATTTTGATCAAATAAATGTGGATATTGAACAGCCCGCTCTCTTATATGATACAAAACAGTGTTAATATGCTGTACAAAATGAATCAAATATTAATTATAACAGTTAAAAAGTATAAATTAATATCACATATGATAGACTTACATCTGAGTTAAGCCACTCTTTACCCAAGAGATCATCAAAAAACTTTCTCGACACATTGCAAAACGACAATCTTAATTGATCACTATGCAATGACAAAACACTTAATATTAGAAATATTAAATAAAATATCATGTTTTATTTATGTACACACTTAATAAAATGATGTGAAATTGTAACCAATCATATTGTTATTATATATTTATATACAAAGAGGGCAAATTACTTTTATTGACTATTATTTGAATATTTATATATTAAATTAATAATAACGTTAAATTTCATTTAAACCAATTATAAAAATTGGCATGATAAAATAATTTCAATAACTAAATATAAGAAGAAAAAATTAATACAAAAAAAACTAAATTAAAGGGATTTGCAATAATAATTTGCATTAAACAAAATACAAACTCAAGTCATTAGAAAGCAACAAGCAATATTTATTATCATAACATGAAACAAACTAAAAAATATATTCTTGATGTCTTATAATTTTATTCTTTTTTCTATGAGATACATCATAAGTTTGGCTAGAGTTGCACCTTGTGCAAAAAGATCTGCACCTTAAAAAGACAATTCATCTTTCAAAAGAGTTACTTGAATGTTGAATTCTTGCACCCGAACTTCAGAGTCTTGTAACTTTTCTTTTGCATCTTTTAGTTCATTCCGAGCTCAATGTATTCTTCTCGCTTCTTTTTCATTATCTCCTGATAAATAAAAAAAAAACAAATTAACATCAATTTTAGTAACTTAACAAAGTATAATAAATATGTATAAATAACTTACCCAATTTTTCTTGCCCTCATTGGATTTCCATCGATCTTTTACTGAAAAGTGTGTACACTCATACAAGTCAATTCGGTCACATAGTGCTCCAGCTAACTCATGCTCAGACTACAAATAAAAGCTTAAAAGTAATAGCAACTACTTTTTTCATCACACTAATGGGTAATAGTAAACTTCAATAAAATATAAAATTCCAGTATATTTATTTCCTGATCTAAATTTTAGAAAAACTTTAATTTTAAAACATTAGTCCTTTACCTATGCTTAATCTTCAATGCAAGTCTGGAAACAGTATCTATGCATATACATACACACATACACATATATATAATATGCATACAAGTATGTATAAGAGAATAAAAATTGTAATAGTAAGACATATATCTAGTAACTAAACGTAATATGCCTTCTAATATAAATTTTTTAGCATGCTTGAACTCTATTAGATTAACAAGAGATCAATTAATTAATATAAAATAATGTTAGAAATAGGGAAGCCCTCATGCAATCAAAACTTATCATACCAATAATATACATATAAAAGAGTAAAATTGAACTTAAGCATGCTCAGCTAGAAGAAAAACTCTAGAAGTGGTCAAGACAAATCAAAATTTGAAGAAAGCGGTGTTACCTTTGAAGTTTTTAACTTTTGAACTAAGGATTACATAGTGGGAGAAGTAAATTCTAACTTAAATTTCCAGATGAATCAATTCTAGGCTGAATAAAGTTCTTTAATTTTAGTGTAGTTTTTACTCTAAAGTTTGATAAAACATCAAATTAGGTCGGAC
>JAPKLY010000012.1:0-67556 GCA_026898435.1 Prunella vulgaris
GCCAGCCACCACATGTCGCCCAGCCATCGCGAAAATAGGGCAGCGCCGTCTTAGCGATTAGCCACTGTTGCGGGCGTCGCAGCAGCCGCAGCTGTGCCGCCGTCACGGCTAAGGCCGGAGGCATCGTCGTTCGCTGTCAAGACCACTTCAGGGGCCGACGGCATGGCGGACACAGGTGGGGCTCAATTCCGATTTCAGTACGGATTGATGTTTTGGGATTTTCGATTCAATTGAATTTTGGGGTTTTCGATATATGAAGAAAATTGAATTTCTGATATCGATTCTGAGTTTTTCGAAAACACATTGAAATTGGTTTTCATAAATTCCAGTGTCTGAAATTTTTTTTATTGAAAAGGGTTTTGCAAATTGGTTTCGCAAATTTGGATACTGGGAACAGAACCTTAGGTTTTGTTATGCAGGTATGATTCCGAAAAACACATATACACAGGATATAGCATATGAAATCATGAGTTTCGTGCAAAAAGAACATGATGAAATCGAGAATATAATATGCAGAATATTTAAACGAAAACAGATCATATTCATGGGTACAATAATTCAGAATATGATAGTAGGCATACTGATAATTCAATTTTGCAGGTAGAACATATACATATGCATACGAAATGATATTTCAGATGTATGGTGAAAACATCAAAACGCATAAGGAGGGTCAAATATATACAAAAAGAATTTGACGTCATATTCTGCAGGAAACCCTATGCATAGATATAACAATAAACGTATCCAAACATGCATATGATTCATAAATTTCCAGGAAACACATGCTATATATTTCAGAGAATATAATAAACAAAAACTCACAGATTTTCGCTTAATTCCAAAAAAAACAGAGGGTGAATTTTGAATCCGATCCAAAAATTGTGTTGGAGCAATCCTCTCGTAAATCCTTAACGCTCGTAGAGGCTCGTACTGATAACGTGTTGTAATCTTGAGAGGAAAGCGTAAAGCAAAAGTAAAGACACAGTATTGATGACCCAGTTCGTCACGGAGTGACTACGTCTGGGGGCGACCAAGCCAGGAGATTATACTAATAATGAACTGCCGTTTACAATATGGAAGTGTACATTATACAAGGAATGATACAGTATAAATACAATACTTAACCCTAAGTCTTGTGGGCCTAAAGCCCACTGGACTATAATATTTTATTATGTCCATATAATATATAATATATTAGGAATATATTATAACAGGATGATCTGGGAATTGAGATCTCAACAGGATGATCTGTGCAATAAGCTTTGCAAAAGTAGTATTGCGAGTGGATAGCATCGTTACATAAGTCCACCGAGTGGATGCATCTATTAGGACCATAAAATACTGAAATGGTCCAGATGCTGGATGTATTGGTCCACAAATATCTCCTTGAATCCGTTCAAGGAATTTAGGAGATTCAGTTCTTACTTTACTACTAGAAGGACGAATTATGAGCTTACCCTTTGTGCAAGCATCACATATGTATTCATTAACAGAAGGGATTCTGTTGTGTGTTATGTTATGGCCAGATGAATTACATAGAATCCGACGCATCATGGATTGTTCTGGATGTTTTAACCGCTTATGCCATAGTTTGAAAGAATTTGGATCATTAAATTTTAGATTAAGAGCTATATGGAGATTTGAGGGTCTGATGTATGTATAATACAAACCAGACGAGAAAGATGGAAGTTTTTCGACGATGTGTTTACGACAATTCAAATAGTGAGTCATCAACAGATATTCACTATTGTCCTCAGTATTTGTTTCAATGTGATAGCCATTCTGTCGAATGTCTTTGAAACTGAGGAGGGTACGCTTTGATTGTGGAAACAATAAAGCATTCTCGATTATTAATTCGGTACCCATATGTAGAATGATCGAGGCTCTTCCGGAGCCAACGATTTGTATGTCGTCATCGGAAATAGTAGTGACACTTCCTTTCTTTTCAGTTAATGTTTGGAAAAATTGTCTATCTTTTAAGATAGTATGTGTAGTAACACTATCTACTAAGCACAATACATTAATCTCCATAAGCACTTAAGTGTATGTTTGGATACGTTTAGATATGAGGAATGCTAAGGAGAGCCAAGATTACAGACGCTGATTGATCAGCCGCACAAGGGATCACTTAGGTCCTACTTTCTAAAAAACGTATTAAATTTTGTAGTCAATAGTCATATGTGCACCCAAGAGGTCATCCTTTGTCTATGACAAAGCCTGCTTTGGGCAGGTCGGTGTGGTGTGTTTCACCGTGATGAGCCTTCCCATTTTTGTCTTTTAGCATACGTTGATATGCCTCCACCAAATGTTTTGGTGTATGACACAAGCGAGACCAATGGTCGTCGCATCCACACTTGTGACAGACTTGTTTGTTCTGTGCACGTGAGCTCAATGGTTGATCATGAGGTGCATTCTTTTCAGTTGCACTAGGTTGTGCATTGTTGCGACCTCGACCTCTTCCCCTACCACGGCCTCGACTTCGGGTCGATCCGCGTCCCATACTCGCCTCATTTTCTTTTCCATGTGTACGACCTTTATAGTTCCTCCGAGTAGCATGTGCTTCAGGCACAACTTGTGAGTCAACCGGTCTAATATTGTGATTTTTCATCAACAATTGGTTGTGCTTTTCTGCAACTAAGAGTGCAGAAAATGAGCTCGGAGTGTGATTGATACTCTGTGGCCCTGTACTGCAGCTGGAGTACAAGATTAATAGCGTGGAAAGTGGAAAGAGTTACTATGCGAAGTAGGGCGGAGTTGTACTCCGTTACAGACTTGAAGTTTTGGAAACGAAGTGTTATCCATTCATGTCTGGTTTCGGGGAGGATCACATTTTGTTGTTGTTGGAATCGACCCTGGAGGGATTTCCACAACGTCAATGGATCTTTTTCAGTGAGGTATTCATTCTTAAGATCTTTGTGAAGATTATGTCTTAAGAAAATTAGAGCTTTTGCCTTTTGGGCAGTTGTGGATTTAGATGGTTGTCTAGTTATGTCGGTAAGGTCTTTAGAGACAAGGTGAGTTTCAACGTTGAGAGCCCATGTCAAATAGTTATGGCAATCAAGTGCCAATTAATCGAATTCACATTTAGTGATGTTTGACATATTTTTGCTACAAAAATTAATAAATGGAAATTTATTAAAATTATTTGTTTGTAGCATTTAATAATTAAGGCTCAATCATAAAAATGCTAAGACAAAAATTAATAATTGATTATAGGGGGTATAAATGTTTTTTGGTGTATGACTTTTATGGGACATTTATTAATGGAACTTTGGACCCAAAAATAATTATTTGATAAGGTCTTTTAAAAAAAATTGATGATTTGGGCTTTCATAATACCATTATGAATTTTTTTATTAATGGGACATCGGGCCCAAAAATAATTGTTAGGATCCAAATTAATTAGGATCAACTAAATAAAATTGCCCAATCAATTAAATTAAAAAAAAATTGGCCTAAGTAATTATTTAATTAATATTAATATTAATTAAAAAAAAAATTAAAGGGCTTCGGCCCAATTATGAAAAGGGGTTGGAAAAGGCCCAATTACGGCCTAACACAAAACCGGCCCAAGACAGGTTAAAGGAGCCCATCTCAATTAAAAAAATGGCCCAATTCACGTAAAAGACCCAATTTTAATTAAAAAAAAAGGTGCAGGCCCAAAATGACTAATGGCCCAGAACCCAAAAGAATTAGTCAAGGGTTTCAAAATCTTGGAAGACAAGACACACACACGACTTAGTCATTCGGGCGGAAAAATCGGCAAGCTATGCCACGTCGCCGTTGATGTCGCGTATGGTCATCCGCCGCACGGTGTTTGACGCCGTTGCCGCGCGTCGCACGGCGTTTTCCATCTCGCCGGTCGCGCTTGGAGGAGGTGCCGTCGCGAGTTCGCCATACGTGGCGTCGCAGACAGGGACCTGCCGTCGCGAAGGGCGGAGGGCCGTCGGACGCGGAGCGCCGTCGTTGTGCTCGCATGGGCACCGCCGTGCCGTCAGCGCACCGGAGGTGTCGCCTCATTCCGTCGCGTCAGGTGGTCAACCGTCGTCGCGGGGTGCACAGCGCCGTGGCGAGGAGGCGGTGGCTGCTGTTTCGGCGATTTCAAGCCTGCCGTCGCGAGGAGCTGCCGTCGCGCTTCGCCTTCGCGGCGGAAAATGGGCGCCGTCGCTGTTTCTGAAAAACAGGGGGCCGTCGCAGAGGCGGAGGCGCCGTCACGCTCAGAGGCGGAGGCGCCGTCACGCTACTGTCCACGCGTTGCGCACAGGGAATGCGTCGCGCACAGGTGGGTTCAAATTCCGATTTCCGATTTCCAGTTTTGGTTTTCAGAAAATTGGTATTTCCGATTTGATTTTTGGTTTCGACTTTCGTCGATTTTTGTTTTGAAAAACAAATTTCACAAAAAAAAATGCTCCAGAAAAAAAATTTCTGGGTTTCAGGCATAAGGAAAACAAACAGATTATGCACAAAGTATTCTGGGTTTGGATTTTGATCGAAGACGATCGAATTTGTTGTATCCATGTTTTGTTATGCATCAATGTATATAATCACATAAACAGCATACGACATATATGAGGCATATTAGCATATATACGAGTCAGCATATGAATATTAGAAGAGCAGCAGTATAAGCATATTCATACAATGGAGACATATTAAGAACAATAATCGCATATGATTGCATAATAAAAACCTCAGAACAGTAAGCATGGATTTTAATAATTCTAAGGGCATATAAGCATTCAAAACATAAGCATACGGTATGCAGTGAATAATATTGATCATAATCATACATATTCATATTTGGGTCAGGATCATGACAGCACAAATATATTATTTGCAAGATATCCATGCTTTTTATACAGAAAATACACTAAATAAAAACTCACAAATTATCACTTATTTTCCAAATAAAATCTGAATATCGAAATTCGATCCGAAAATTGTGATGGAGCAATCCTCTCGTAAATTCTTAACGCTCGTAGAGACTCGTGCTGATAACGTGTTGTAATATTGAGAGGAAAGCGTAAAGCATAAAAGTAAAGACACAATATTGATGACCCAGTTCGTCACGGAGTGACTACGTCTGGGGGCGACCAAGCCAGGAGATTATACTAATCATGAACTGCCGTTACAATGAATGTGAAAGTGTAGAGTAATAATACAGGGAACATTACTATATATATACAATACCTAATCCTAAGTCTTGTAGGCCTAAAGTCCACTGGATATATCTAATATTATATCCACACAATATAATAATATATTTACATATATTATAACATATACTTTGGTCTTTTTTTAATCTCTCATGGTGATGTATGCATTGAAACACTCTTAGTCTAATGATTGAGAATATTTTTTTACTACTGAGAGCATAGTATTTATAAGGTAGCTGCACGTCGTGATCGCTGGGTTTAAAACGGTTCAAGCCGGCAAAAAATGAATAATATTGTAAGAAGTCCATTTTTTTTTACAGGGGTAAGAAATTGGGATTAGTTTATTTTTGTGTCATAATCTTTTAACTTTTTTATTTTGATTTTATATACTTATTTATTTAGTTATATAACAATTTAAATTTATTTAAATCGGTCTCAAATATTGGTTGGATATTGCATTAAATGATGCAAATTTGTTCACTTGCCAATCACGTGCTATTATTTGCAAGTAATTAATTAAAAACTAAATTTTGGTTTAAATTTAATTTATCGGAAGAATTTACTAACTGAGCATGTCATTTGTGAAAAACAAGATGCTTAAATGCTATTTTTGAATTTTTCGTTTCATAACTTTTCTATTATTTTTGTTATGGTGTCATAATTATTATCCTTTTCAATTTAGTTCCAAACAATTCAAATTTATCTTAATTAATCCCAAATGATAGGAAAATAGTAGCATGTGACTGATACGTAAATAAAACGACACTATTTAATGCAATTTTTAGTCATTTAGGACTGATTAGGTAAATTTAAATTGTTATAGAATTAAATTGTAATGTAAAAAATTATGGCCCGAAAATGATATTAATCTCTAAAATTCATCTTTAAATTTATTAATCTACTTGCAAATAAAATTAAAACATAATACATCAAAGACCCTAAACTATCAAAATTTATTTTAAAAGGTCCCTATTATCTTTTATTGTTTTAAAAAATCCTCAAAGTATTAATATTTCTTTTATTAGGTTCTTGAACTATTTTTTATTTAAAAATATCAAGTATATAAATTTGATTTTATTTGGCCCTTGTTAACATCACATTATAATAGAAAATATTAAACTAATTTAAGAAAATTCGTGATTTTCATTACCAGTGGACTCGTGAAATAAGAATTAATAACTTAAAAAAAATTTAAAAAAAATAATACTCCTTCTGTTCCGCAGGAATTTGCACACTTTCCTTATTTGGACGTCCCACACAAATTTGCACACTACTAAAAAAGGAAGCATTGATTTACGTGCACACTCACAAACCTTTACACATATTTACCCATATACCACTACTTTATATATAAAACTATTTTTTCTTAAAAAATATGCCGTCCCGTAGAGTGCAAATTCCTACGGGATGGAGGGAGTAGTTCAAAAACCTTTAAAAATAAAAATTGATTGTTCAAATGTCTTTTAATACATTAGACCTAAAATTAAGAGCATATAGTGGAAATCAATAAAAATGAGAGAAAATTAAGCTCATATTATGTCTTTTCTTTAAGAAAGTGTTGATAAGCGAGTTTGAACCAGTAGAGTTAATTGAAATAATCAAGAAAGATAAAGCAAAGCTGCTAGCCTGAAGTGAGCTCAGCTCGCCCAAAGCACCACTTCACACCACCAAGTACCTACCCTCAATTCAGTAGGTAGGAGTCAAATCAGTATCACGTGATACAAGTAGGTGACCCACTCGAGAGATCCCCCTAGGGAGGGAGCTGGCCTTCAAGGAGATATACAGGAGCGGACAAGAGGCGAGTTGGAAGCGAGCATGAGGGAGATGCACATCACCAAAGCTACACGCTTACCACCTTGCAAGGCAATCATGCTCAAATGGTTCAAATTAAGTTAAGCAGCTCGCCCTATATCCAACCGAAACCTAGCTGCAAGTAGAACCTTAGTAAAGACAAATTAGACGAATACCTTGTAATTAATGATAAATATATGGCTTAAATCATGTGACATCACCTCATGCAAACATATACATAGAACAATTGTACTCATTTTGTGGGATTCCAACTGATAAAATACAAAAAAATATTTCTACATACTTTCTCTCTCTATTCTCTCACTACATATCTTACTTACATTAAAAATTAAATATCCAGCCTTATATATTGTTTGAAGGATTGTAAATTAGCCATATAATTAATCCTAGTTAATAAAATCTTCCAACACAAACAAAGAACATAATCAATCATTTCCTTTTTTTTTTTTTTGGGCATGCTATACTGGTCTTAGTGAAATGGCACAAATATATCAAATGTAATGCCCCTTTAATTTCTTTTTTTTTTTCAACATTTCATATTTCATGCATATCCAAATTATAAAAACATAAAACGGATACAAATTGGTATCAGCCACACCCCAGTCCTACTGTTATATAGGTTCTCCATCTACCGATAAAAAAATATATATACGTTCTTCATCCCACTATAAGTTTTTCACATTCTTTTTTTTTATGTCCCAAGATAAATTTTTTATTCTATAAAAAAAAAAAAACAACGACACTTTATATATTTGATGGATTGAGGGAGTAATAAACAAATATCTCTTTTCACCACTCCCCATTAGTTTTCACAACTTTTCATTATTTTTTTATAATTTTATACTCCCTCCGTCTTAGGGGTATTTGCACCCCTGGAATGACACACGGTTTAAGAAAATTTTATTTTTTAAATAAAGTAGTGGTGTATGGGTAAGTGTGGAAAGTTTTGTGAGTGTGCACGCAAATCGATGTTTCCCTTTTAAGTAGTGTGCAAATTGGTTTGAGACAATCCAAAATGGAAAGTGTGCAAATTGATCTGGGACGGAGGGAGTACAAAAGTCAATACGTGGCCCAAAATATAATACTTACTCCGTCCATCAAATATATGCATCTTTCTGTGCACGTGATTTGTCAATATGTTAGAGGATATTTTGGGGTATATTGTGAGATTCGTTTATGAATAAAGATCGTATTTTTGGAAAGTGCAGATAATGTAGTTTTCAAAAATATGATCTTTATTCATAAACGAACCTCATAATACCCCTAAATATCCTCCGACATATTGCATTAAACTACGTGTAAAGAAAGATTCATATATTTAATAGGCAGGAGAGTAATAAATAAATATATTTTCTTAAATAAAATACTAATAAAAAAAGGATAAACTTAAAGAGTGAGTAGAAAGTAGTAGCATAGCATGCATATATTTCATCTCACCACAACCCAAATCAAATGCCTAAAAACATGCTGCCGCCGCTGCTTCTATTTTTGATTTTGATCCTCAGCCACCTAATCTCAGCTCCCGCCTCCACCAACTCCACCACCGTCGCCGACACATACAACGTCTTAAAAGGCCCTAACATCGGCAAACCCGGTTGCCCCACCAAATGCGGCAAACTCACCGTCCCCTACCCCTTCGGCATCGGCATCAACAGCGGCTGCGGCATCAACTCACATCTCGAACTCAACTGCACCGCCGCCTACGAAAACCCTCCCCGCGCCATGATCGGGAATGTCCAAGTCAACAACATCTCCGACCACCACATGCGCGTCTCCAACTTCGTCGCCCGCCAGTGCTACGACAGAGCCGGCTCACTCGTCCTCCGTAACCCCGCCTTCTTCAACCTCCGCCGCACTCCCTACACCTTCTCCGATCTCAACAAATTCACCGTCGTCGGCTGCGACGACTTCGCCATCGTCCTCGGCGAAGGCCGCCGGAATTTCACCAGCAGCTGCGTATCGCTCTGCTCCAACATCAACGATGTGATCGGCGGCGACTGCTCCGGCATCGGCTGCTGCCAGACGTCTCTCCCCAAGGGGGCCAAATACTATTTCACTTCTTTGTCCACTTTCGGCAATCATACGGGCGTGTCGTCGTTTAACCCCTGTAGCTACGCGTTTTTGGGGGAATTCGATTTCCGCGGGTCGTCCGACCTTTTCGACCCGAATTTCCTGCAGCGGGTTCGGGAGACGGTGCCGGTCGTGCTCGATTGGGCAATTGGGAATTCGACTTGTGCGGATGTTGAGAAATCTGGGGATCGTCCCTGCAAGGCTAATAGCTTCTGTGTTGATTCGGATTCGGGTTTGGGCGGCTATCGCTGCAGTTGTGCAAACGGGTATGAAGGGAACCCGTATATGGATCCAGGCTGTACAGGTATAATCTTCTCTATAATGAGTAATTTTTGTTTTTGGAAAATTGAAAAGGAGTGACTTATAAATAATTTTAAGAGTGACTTATAAAATAACTTGTTTTTAAAAACGGCGAGAAATAGTTTAAAAAAAAATTAGAAATTATTTTAGGCTTCATTTGAACGGTTGAATTTGAAATACATGGATTCAACATAAATAATCACTCTTTTTATGTAAGTTAGGGCTCCATTTGGATAGATGAATTTAAACAAAAATATATGTAAAAAAACATACATTTTAAATTAAGAATTATAAAAGAGATGGAGAGAAAGAAAAAAGTAAAGAAAATGATTGATAGAAATGGATAGAGGAAAGAGATTTCAAATGACATAGATTTGAAAAGGATTTAGAATTCCTCCATTATAAATATAAAATAGAATCTAAGTATTTGTAAATTCATGGAGAGGGGGGTTATTTGTGTGTGAAATTCATGGATTTCAAATCCACTCATCCAAATGGAGTCTAGTTGAATTTATAAATACTTAAATTTGAATTTATGTTAAAAATGGAGGAATTCTAAATCCTCATCAAAATCATGTCATTTGTGAAATCTCTCCTCTCTACGGTTCCATCTTTATCTTTCCTCTACTTTTTCCCTTCGCAATCTTTTTACAATCCGTGATTTGAAATATATGCTTTTTTTACATGTATTTTTTTTAAATTCATTAATTTTCAAATTCATCTATCCAAATAAAGCCTCAAGTGTTTCAAAATATGCACTTTATATGGGTTACATACTCAAGAGTCAATTATAAATTAACCAAACTAAACAATTGAAAATTTAAAGTCATCTCCTTACACTTTTCAGCATGTTACCACTTTTCTCTTAGTATATTGTCAAAATTGAGTTTCATTTTGCAGATATTAATGAATGTTCGGATCCAAACCTCCACAACTGTGACAAAATTTGCATCAATACCGTGGGAAGTTACAATTGTCGTTGTCCAAAAGGAGAATTTGGTGATGGACGAAAGGATGGTAAAGGGTGCAATCCTACAAATTCCGAATTTCCTGTGATCAAAGTTGCTTTAGGTAATTTATTTAATTCTTTGTTGGATATGATAAAGAAATTAAATTAATGAATGGATTCTAAAATTTTTGGCTTAAATAAAGAGAATTTTTTTTTATGGTACCAAAGCTTAGATTCGTCTAGTATTCTGAGTTCGATTCCCTCAGCCCATGAGTGAGAGAATAAGGGTTATAGAAATTAAATAAATAAATTGATTTCACATCGAAAGTTTGAGCTTTTGGATGAGGCGGAATTCTTACATTTATAGGTTAAAACTGCATAAATTGATGACATGAAACTTAACTTTTCAGTCTCTGCTCAATTTGAATGCTATGTTATGCACAATGCTCTAATATTAATGAATAGCAAGCAAAAGAATGATATTTCTTTCTGAAATGATCATATGCAGGAACCGGGTTCGGGTTTTTGGCTGTAATTATTGGTGCAACTTGGATATATTTTGGTCTTAAAAAAAGGAAACTTATACAACTACGGGAGAAATTTTTCAAACAAAATGGTGGTTTTCTATTGAAAAAAAAGATCACATCGAATGAAGGTCTAATGGATTCAAGCAAAACATTCACAGCTGAAGAACTTGAAAAGGCTACCAATAATTATGCAGAGGATAGAATCCTCGGCAGAGGTGGATATGGTACTGTTTACAAAGGGATTCTTCCCGACAAACGCATCATTGCAATCAAAAAATCGAGAGTGATGGATATAAGTCAAATCGAACAATTCATCAATGAAGTTGTCATTCTAACGCAGATCAATCACAGAAATGTTGTTAAACTCTTGGGATGTTGTCTCGAATCCGAGGTCCCTATGTTAGTATACGAATACGTATCTCATGGAACACTCTACGAACACATCCACCGTAACACGAGTTGGTTATCCTGGGAAAATCGGTTAAGAATTGCCACAGAGGCTGCAGGGGCTCTGTCTTATCTTCATTCAGCTGCTTCTACTCCTGTCATTCATAGAGATGTGAAATCGGCTAACATTTTACTAGATGAATACATCACAGCCAAAATTTCAGATTTTGGTGCATCTAGACTGATTTCTCTGGACCAGAATCAGGTGACTACATTAGTCCAGGGAACATTAGGGTACTTGGATCCCGAGTACTTCCACACGAGCCAACTAACTGAAAAGAGCGATGTTTATAGTTTTGGAGTAGTTCTCGTGGAGCTATTAACGGGTAAAAGGCCCATCGACATGGAGAGAAAACAAGAAGAACGTAATTTGACATCATATTTCATTGTATCAATGAAAGAAAATCGACTTTTCCAAGCGTTGGAAGCCCGGGTGGTGAGAGAGGGGTCCTTAGAGCAACTCCAGACGGTTGCGGAACTAGCAAAAAGGTGTTTGCATTTGAATGGAGAAGATAGGCCAACGATGAAAGAGGTGACGATAGAACTAGAAGGTTTGAGGAAGGTTATCAAGCATCCTTGGTCTAACCAACCTGTTATAGATGAAGAATATGTGGGACTGATGATGAATGAGACATCAGAGGCTACTGATCTTTATGCGACTCCGATGGTATCTGGATCTACTGATCTTTACACTGTCCCCATCGGTGCTTATAGCAACACAGGAGAAATCTCTGGACAGTACAGCTTGAACAGTACAGCTTTTCCACATATAAAAACCCCTCGTTGAAGATAATTGGTGTCAGAGCATATTTTCTTGATGTTTTTTTTTTTTTCTTTTATTGCTTTGGAAATATTTTATTCTGCATGTTATATTTGTAGAAATATGAAGTTTTTAATTTTTAATTCCACACTGTGGACGACATCTTGGGCCTTAGTTCTTGGTGCAAAGAATGAAGATGACAAGTTCTTAATTGTTGTTTTAATTTTGTCTTCCAATATTTCTTTTGGATTCCATTCTGTTATTGTTACTAACTTCTGTTAAAGCCGATTTTTTGGCTCAGTGAATCAGGGATCTTATTTTTGTAAAATTGAGAGAGTATTAGTTATTTCTTTTTTATTAAACATGTATTATTGATTTAGAATTGGTTATGCTTCTTCAAAATGCCTCTCTGGGCTCGATACCTTGGTTAAATCTATTGGCTTAATTTTACTGTATTTGGAGAAGCTTTTACGCTCTTTCGATTCCAAAGGTTTTGCCCAACTAAATTTTCTTTTGGAATGGTAAAGAGTTTCAACAATCCTCTTCTTTTAAATTATTTTGCTAATTTATATATCTTCATTGAAATATTTTTTAGTATCTGTAGTCATTGCAGTATGTCATTCTATTTTGTCTTGCGATTGTTATTGATAGTAAATTATTCAAACAGTGTACAGAATTATACTACAACTTACAAAAAATGAATACCAAAATCAGAATTAAACCGAGTCAAGGTATGAACATTTTTCCACAAGACAAAATACGTCCTAACTAGTGCTTACAGGATATACGTAATTGTCTACAAAGGTAAAACTGTTATGACGTCTCTGTGTTAGTAGAACCACTAAACACAGAGGAAATGCAAACAATAGAAGCGTATGAACTGACTTTCTAAAATGCAGAAATGGGGAGAGAGATAGAGACTCGAACATTGTGAATTTTTTAATGTTGAGAATGAACGCATGAACTCTTATTTATAAATACAGATTTACCACTCGGTTAGGTTTAAGCTCATATCCAGATGAATATTCCACTATCTTTGCGGGCGGTTATAACCGTGTCAAATGAGAAACCGAAGGAGGTAGCAGAGTCCATGAATCTAGACTACTCTGGAACCTTCCAGATGCTTACGTGGAGATGATTCGGATCACTGACTTGTCTTATATGATGATCAGAATCATAGATATTATAAGATCACTCAATGGACAAAAATTCAAATTGGATCTTATCATGATTTTTGACATGGAGTATCTAAGTATCCAAATTAGATCTGTGGATTATAGGGGTGGAGCTTTTCCGTAATTCGATTTTGATAACGAAAAATACCACAACGATCTACTACGCGAGTAGAACGCATCGATTACAGGTAGACTCGTTAAGATTACTATTTTGTCCTCCATTAAATTGGTCAAACTAAGAATATTTAATACTCTTTCAAAATCAAATTCCAACACACTAGCAGTGGATTCATTTTTAAATCAGAATAATTTTTGTTTTGTATGACTGGTCATTCAAAAATTGAAGCACCTTGAGAATTTCAAACATTATACCTAAAGACTAGCACACTTCTAAGTTAAAAAAAACCTACACCATTTGACCTCTCAAAAGTTTTATCATGCATGTTGCATTTGTAGAAATACGAAGTTTCAAAATTACATTTTTTCCCTAAATTAAGTTACATCATTCATAAGTGATAGTTCCCTCATGTAATCATCTTGTTTTATACGAATGATAGTTCTCTAGTGTGATATTTCATGTTAAAGGAAATCTATCTATCAATTGTATGTCTGTTAACGATGAATGAGTTAATGAATAAATGAGCGAGACATCCAGATCTGATTTTTTTACAAAGTTTCAATCAGATGAAGGTCAATTAAATAGATTGAGAAGGCTTTACATGCGAGGACAAAATTAGAAATGTTAAATGGGCTAAGCTCTAATCCTATAAGGCCGGCCCTAACGGGTTATGGCATTATCTGGTTAATTCTTAACGGTCCTCTAATATTTGAGAACTAACCCTAACCCTAGCAATCCTCAGGTTAAACGGGGACATAAACGGGCTATATCACAATTTTTTTTTAAAAAATCTAAATTTTAACACATAATCTAAAATAATTGTCATAAAATGTTAATACACTAGAACCTAAACATTGTCCATAATTTTATTAAAATTAATAAAAATAGTTTAATATAATTACAAAAGTTTAAACGTCGATACTTAAATACTTAAAAGTTCAAATATAAATACTTAAAATTAATATAACACCTATAAAGAAATTGTAGATAACTTTAATTAATAATAATAATAATAATAATAATAATAATAATAATAATAAGTATATTATATATTTAATAGGTATATATAAAATTAAAAAAATTATGAGGGCTAGCCCGTTTAGCATGCTGGCTAATTGGGCTAGGCCAAAAAAGCCTTGATTAACATCTCTAGACAAAATATTGTATGAAAAAAATTCAATGTAAAACTAATTTCAAGAGCATGACTTACTTCATTAAAGTGTTGATAGGTAGAAATTTAAGAGTAATTTTTATCTATTTGCGAGTAATTTATTACACTCAATTATATTAGAGCTATATATTTTTCTACTCATATGAATTAAGAAAATAAATTCTATCTAATTTTTTTATCATAATTTTAGATTTTGCAGGAATTAATTTTGCAAAGAACTAAATTGAGTGGAGAATTTGGCCCATATGCAAACTAATGAGCCCAAAGTCGATGCAGATGTAAAGTGAAAAGGCCCATGCTTAATCAAGAGAGAAGGCCATTGAGTGTAAGGTATATATTAAGAAGGCCCATGTTATAAACACTAGCCATTTTGGGAAATACACTATCATTAATATGTTTGACATTTTTTTTCAAAATTTATACAAATTTTCGGCAAAATTTTTAGAATAAACTTTTAATTTTACACTATGTTCAAAAAAAATTGTCAAAAAAATTAAAAAATTTCGAAAAATATTGCCGAACAAAGGGTAGTGTATTTTCTAAAGGATAGTGTATTTATACGACTAGTGTATTTACTAAAAATGCTAGTGCAAATAACCTGGGTCTATGAAGAATAGAACGGTCAAACTTGGACCGTCCAAGGGCATGCATAAGGCGGTGGAAGGAAATTTTGGAAATCAACTGGGGGACCATGCATAAAAAGTCCATTCCCACTTCTATATAATGGGTATAGGGGGAGGGGATTGACAGCCGCAATCTTTGTCCTTACCAATGGGAGGTTTTTTTTGTGACATGGAGGAGAGAGAAATATCTCAAAATGAATTTTTTTACCATTGGAGTGACTATTGGGTAGATGGTTATGTATTGTCAGCTCTACCCGGGTAGAAAGGAAGAGGGATAGTGGGTAGGGCCCACACATAAAATAATTTTTTTTTTTTACATTTTAAATGTATTTAGCTATTTGGATTTTTTTTTAACAATCATGCTCTATATTCCAATTTTCTTATAATAGTTGAATGTTTTTTTTTTATTATTATTTTTGCTTTTAAACATTGCACAAGTCGTTGGAAATAGTCAGTTGATTTTTTGCTTTATTTTCAATATGACCGTTGGCTTCTTTTCTTTAAAATCTGGAGAAAATGCATCATCTCCAACTACCAATTTTCGTCCACCTATTATCAACTTTCATCCTCAAAATCCTAATTTTCAACCCCAAAACTTTCCGATTCTTCCTGATGGCACTCAAATCAACCCGATTAATTTACCTCAAATTTCCTAAAATATATTAAAATATTAAAATATTAATTTTGGAGTTTTTTTAAATATATTAAAATATTAAAATATTTAATTATTTATTATTTATTTCAAAATTATATAATTAATATAGTTTATGAATTAAATTATAAAGAGAATAAATAAAATATTAATTGAAGTGGGTCCCTAAAATACCTGCTTTTTAGGTTTATTGTTGGGGAGGTGTTTTGTTTTGGAGGTAGAGATATTTTGATTTTGAGGTGAAGCTGAGGTGGCAACCAAAAAACCTGCTTTTTTGGGTAGATGGTTGGAGAAGGCCTTAAAGGAAGGAAAAGAGATTATCAACGGCAATTGAGGAAATGAAGTCACGGTAGACTGACAGTATTTTTTATGAGGGTGACTTGCATATTGATTCAAAAAAAAATTATATTTACAAATTGATACTATCTGTATAGAAGTGTAATTTTTTTTGCACAAAATTAATTTATAATTTTTGTCAATTTTAAAAATTATTTTGTAATTTTACCTTTTTATTATTAGACTTTGAATTTTTCTCTTATATCTTTAATTAGATTTAGTTGACTCTATGACTATGATTGGTTAATTTTGTTTTATATTTTAATTTAAGGGATGTTGAAATTATTTATATAATTTTTTAATTAACTTTTTATGATGTGTTCTTATTTTCAATGTTAATTTTTTCGTATTACTTGGCATGTTTGGGAATTATACAAATGACTTCTAAGTTAATTTGCAATTAATTCTCCAGTTAGAATGTAAACTATAATTCAAAATTATTATAAGATATATTCATAAGTAGAGATGTTAAACGGGCCGCAGGCTGGTGGGCCATCCCGTTTAGTCCAGAAAATTATAGGGTTAGATCTAAATATATGGCGGACCTTTTAAAATCGGGTTTTTTTGGCCGGGGCCATTTAGTCCGCCGGTTTCACGGGCTGGTGCTAGCCCGCTTAATTTTTCTAATTTTTATTATTTACTTAACTATATAATTTATATTAAATTTGAAGAGTAATCTACTTAGTAAATTCTTATCTAACAAACGAAAATGGAACATGTTGATAGAATTTTCTAATCTATGTTTGTTTATGTGGCTTTACAACACATTAATCCTATCAAACAATAATCTTTGAATTAATGTTCTTGGGGAGGGAGAATAGAGAGTTTAGAGAGAGAAATATTGCAAGAGTAGTAGTATTAATTGTCAGAATTTGTGTGCATTATCCTTTGAATAGTACAAGAGAGGTCTTATTTATAGGTGTGTGTGTGTGAGACGGCACCTTACGAGCCTATATGGCTTCCGGTGTTGACGAGGGTCCGTAACCCTCGTCCTGGTCCCTTACACTGCTACCTATGTTGTGCCTCGTCCTACTACTATGCCTTAGACTAGATGAGCCTCATTAAAAACCTCCGTAAACCACCCTTGTGGATAAACCGGACGGAGGGAAAAAGAGTACAACCATCAGGATCTAGTAGGTTAACAGGCGAGCTCATGGGCGAGCTCGGAGATGAGCTTCAGTGGCTCGGCGAGCTCCAGGGCGAGCTTCAATGCCTAGCATGGCTTACGAATGCTACATGGTGGTGGAACTCGGTGAGGCCCACATGGGGACATGGGGCGAGCTCCAGGCGAGCTCCGGTAATGACAGAGGTTAGCTCTTTTGGGCGAGCTACGTAGCTAAGTCGTCCCTGCATGGGCGAGCTCCACACTTCAATGGATTTGGATGGGCCCTGGCGACCTGCTAAGCCTTGCGTAATTGCCCCATGTCGATAGTGTTAGTTCGTCATATCAACATTTGCCCCCCAGCTCGCATGCATTATGACCTTGTCAAACGTGCAAGCGAGCTAGAAAACTTAAAACTCGGCGAACTACCAATGCGTGATGATTGGGTTGACAGGCGAGCTCGTTCCAAGCGGTTGCTTCTGGCAGACGTGATGCGGGAATCCAGGGGTCATGCACGCCTTTTGAGACTTCGGTTCCCGCCTACAATAATGTCATCTTTTAAATTTTTTGCAGATAGGCCCTTGTGTTTCGTGAATATTGCACCTCGCCCCGACGTCTATAAATAGGGTGAGGTAGATTCATTTCTTCACTTTCTGCATTTCGAATTCCAGAGCTTTCCCGGCGACCGATTTTTTCTCGTGTTCGACGGATTTTCGAAGGTTCTCCAAGGTAGGATTCGATTTCTTTTTCCTTTTTCTTCCCTCTTTTGCTTGATTTTTCTGTTGTTTCTTCGGGATTACGGGATTTTTGGACCGTGGATTATACCGAGGAACTCTTACATTTCCCTGACTCTTGGATTACCGGACTTTGAGACTTTTGAACTCTTCTGAGACCATGTCGACGCGCTCTTCGAGTAGAACTCTGTCGGACCGGAATCCTGATAAATTGCCCATAACTGAGGATGAACCACCTCGGGTTTCGTATGTGGAGATTGGCTCCAGCTCTGAGGCGACCTCGGTAGCTCACCAGGTCTCCAGCGAGCCGCTTGGCGAGCTGCCTGGTGAGCTACGTCCCGACCCGGAGGAAGGAGCCTCCAGTTCCGTGTACCGTGAGATATGGGAGAAAGGTGGCGAGGTCGCCCAGGAGGAAAGAGTTGCCAGTGGCAACGAAGGACCTGAGGAGGTTGAGGAGGGCGCGGCCGAGGTCGTTGAGGAGGGTGGCGAGCTGGAGGAGGTCACGCTCGAATGGTTTCGCCGTATTGGTTTTCCCGAACCTCAGTTGGTTGAGTACCAGGTCCCCGCCCAGGTGGCTCATCCATTTGATTGGAACGAGTATGTCGCCGAGTACACGGCGAGCTTCCCTTGTCCAAATCGAGTACCTCGCGCTGACCCCGCCCACCTGGAAGAAGTCCCTTCTGAGTATAAGGCTGGCGAGGTGGAGAGCCTGATCGATGAGTGCGACCTGCCTATCATACGTAGGGAGTATCGCATCCCACTGGATATTCTTATGTATGCCCCGATGAAGGATGAGCGGGCCGACGCACCTCCCGAGGGGATGACTGCCTTGAACGTGGATGTCCTGAGGGCCGGGCTTACTTTACCGCTGCACCCGATACTCGGCCAATACCTTGCTGACAATAATCTGGCCATCACCCAGCTCACTCCAAATGCATGGAGCAACCTCCTCGCTGCCCTGTCTATTTTTGGGTTGGAGGGTTATGAGAACGCGACAACCTCGGCGGACCTGGGCGAGCTCTTCGCCGTGACCAAGCGGGCGCAGGACGGCGTGGGGTATTATTACCTGAAAGCTCGTCCAGGGGAGAAATTTCTTGGGGAATTGCCCAATAAAGTCCGTGAATGGAAGAAGCAGTTTTTCTTCATCGGTGGAGATTGGCGGGCCTCTAACACGTATCACGGACGGGGTGACCGTATTCCCACCCCAGGGGGATATGGGGAAGCCAGCAGTAGGTCGCTTATTTCGGTGTGCGTGGGTTGAATTAGATATACTAATTCTAATTTCCTTTCCTTTTGCAGTTCCGAAGCGACACAAATCCAGTCGGGGCAGGCCTAAGGTGTCGGAGCAGTTCGACGTGGTGCGCGCCATTTGTTGTTTGAGAAGCGAGAAAGACAGACAGGTTGCCCATCTGTGCGCGCACCATTGCCTGCGGCTCGCCGGGCTCCTCACACTACCGCACCACCTTGACATCCAAGGTCCCGAGCTCCCAGGTCTAACTCTTTGCAGCTCGCTTATGGGGGGGTAGCTCGTCCATCATGCTGACATTTTTATTTTTTGTGCAGGTGGTAGCTTCGTTGCTATCCCGATCGCCGAGGTCCCCGAGGCCTATCAACTCGTGAAAGAGCGATTTGAGATGGGCCCACCTCGCCCCAACAGACTCGCCCCGCCGTCTGTGCTCGCGCTGGAAGCGAGCAAGAAGGTGGAGCTCGCCTCCAAAAGGGGCGAGGCAGGTGGGTCGGGAGCCCCGAACGAGAAAGCTAAGGCTCCTGAAAAGTCCAAGGCATCGGAGGTCGCCCGAGCCGGGCGAGGTGGAGGACCAGCTGCTGCCCCCTCCGAGCGAGGTCGAGGAAAGAGGGGGACCCAAGGTGGTGGTGGCTCCCGAGCTGGCGAGGATGATCCCCCGGCTCGCAAAAGAACGAGATTCACCGGCCTGGTTGACGAAGAGTCTGACCGGGCCGAGAGGACCTCCGCGAGGTCGGGGCAGGGGGGTTCCGCTCAATCTGCCGCCCCGCTGGCGGCCACGCCCATCCGGAGCTCGCCCTTCGCCGTCTCCGTTCGGGGTTCAAACTACCGATGGCACCCTGCTGGGTTGGGACCCCGACCGAATTCAGTAAGTAGTTCGCCCAACTGACCTTCTTTGCCCATCACTATTTTATTTTTCTAACATTTTCCATCTGTTTTGATTCCGCAGTTATGCCCCCATTGCCTTCCCGAACCGCCACGAGGCCTTGCATGCCTTTGAGTGATCTCGCTCTCTCACATCGATGCGGAATCTTCCCCCGGGCATAGCCTGGAATGCTGTGAGTGATATGCCTAGGCACTGGACGACCCCACTGGTGGCGGGTGTCAATGGCCAGGATCTGAGAGAGAATCTTCTTCTCTCGACCCACTATGCGAGCAGGGTGGTGCTCGCCAACCAAAAGGCCCTTGAGCAGATCGACGAGCTGGAGGCAGGGCGTTCTGACAGGAACAAGCGAATGCTGGCATTGGCGGACTCAGCCGACAAGGCAAAAAAACAGGCGCAACTCGCCGAGGAGAGGGCCGAGGCCTCGTTGGCTGCCGAGCAGAGTGCCTTTGAACAGCTTGACGCCGTCCAACGCCGGCTCACCCGGCTCGAACAGGAGACGGAGGCGAGAATAAAAGCCAAGGAAGAGGAGTTCGCCGCCCAGCTCGCCCAAGAGGTCGGCAGCCACGGAATCACGAAGAAAGACCTCGCACTGCAGCGGGGTCTAGTGAAGAGCTCAAACGCCGACTGCGAGAGGCTGAGGGGCGAGTTGGAGGCGAAAGCTAATGAGATCGCCGAGCTGCGTAATGCTGCCTTCTCCTCGCCGGACCTGGCGGCAGTGAAGGCTGAGGCCTCTGACAAAGGATGCGTCCAATGTTACGCTGAAGTTTTACGGTCTCTCTGGTGGGCGCGGGCTCACAAGGATGACGAGGTGGAGGCAGTGGTGGGCGATTTCAAGGCCTGCTTGGACCGGGTTCCCTTTCCTGATGGCGCCGAGCTAGATATCGGCGACCTACCTGAGCTCGGCATACCTCTCGACTTCGTGCCGGACCGTTTTAGAATTATCAAAACAGTCGAGGTGCCGGAGTTGGACATTGCTAAGGGGGAGGTCGTCGGCGGGGAGGAGCATGTCCCTCTCACTATCGAGCAACTACAGGAGGCCTGCAGGAGCATGTCCCTATCACTAAAAAGGCGTACACAATTCTAATACATTTCCAATTACAATACTTTCTCTCTCTAAGCACTCATTTTCTCTCTCTATCTCACCCTCCCAAGAACACGGAGAACATCAAATCTTAGTTTATTGTTTGATAGGATTAATATGTTATAAAACCACATAAACAAACATCGTTAGTAAATTCTATCAATAATTTGGCGCTAGAAAGAAGGGCTGGGCCCGATTCTTAAAAATTTGAAAAACAAAATTAGGGTTTGCTTGAAGATTTGAAGATTTGAAGGTGTTCTTGACAAAGCTCAAGAACACTTGAAGATACACACACATATTCATTCCTTCGAAAGAAAACTCAAATTTCCGGACAAAAATCCAAATTTTTGGATTTTCCAAAATTCTGCCCGAAAAAGTTTTCAAACGCGCGAGTGTACACAAATAAACTGGATTTCGGATAATTCGTCTCGCGCGAGGCTAGACGAAAACTCGAACAAAATCAACCTGGCCGAAGACCCTGACCTAGGCGAGCTCGGCAACCTGCCCCGGCTACCCCAGCGACCTGCAGCAAGTTATCCCCTCCAAAATCCAAAAATGGCTAAGGGACAGACCTCCGCAGCTGCCGAGAGGTCAAAGGGAGGCGACCAGGACCAGGCCGAGGTGGAGACCTCGCGCCGACCTCCCCAGAAAAACTTTGCAGCCCCGCGACCTCCGCGAGTTGTAGTGACCCAGGAGGACTTGAGCCCCGCCCTGAGGGACCTGGCCAACAACCCCGACGAACTCTAGCGCACCATCGCAACCTTGCAGAGGTTGCAGCAGAGACAGCACGACGAGCTCGCCCTAGTACCTAGGCGAGCTCCTGCCGCCGAAGCCCGGGAGAAGACGAGGCCCACTCAGGGCACCCAGACCCAGGGGGAGTACAGCGATCTCCCCACTGAGCAGGAGGTGAGCTCGGCCCAAGCTCGCCAGCACCGGGAACGAGTCGGCAAAGCCAAGATGGTGGAGGAGGAGCCCGCCCCACACACCGGATGAGCTTCGGCCTACACCGAGGCGTCCGGCACACACCAATCATTGAGGAGGGAGGTCCTCCAGGGCAGGCTAGGGCCCAGGTACGGGGACAATGAACGAACGGCAGCCCCGGCCACATCCCATGGAGATTCGGACCTACAACCGCGCAGGTCCGCCCAATACCGATTGAGAAGGCCCACGACCGACAGGTTGTGCCCCCATAGCAGAAGCCAATTCCAGCCCGTCATAGAGAGGTCACCCCAGAGTGAGGCACCTCGGGGGCGTGCGTCCACGAGGCGCACTACCTTCGAACAACCTCCACCGGAGGTGACCCGCGATGACGAGCTGGCCTCACTGAAAAAGGCAGTCGAGATGCTACAAGCCCAAGTAGCTGCCAAGTCTGGCAGACCTGACGCCACCACTCTCCCCGCATCCCCATTGGCACCTGCCATCCTCCGAGCACCGATCCAGAAGAAAATCTAATTCCTGGTGATGTCCGCATACGAGGGCGAGTCCCACCCGAAGGTCCACTTGGCCAAGTATGCGGACTTTATAATTTCAGTCGGTGCCACCGACTCCACCCAGTGCTGGAACTTCCCGCTGACCCTAGGGGACCGAGCCCACCGCTGGTTCTCATCACTCGCCCCGGGGTCATATGCTCATTTGGCCAACTCTCGCGGGAGTTCTTGGCCCACTTCTCCGGGTTCGGGTCCTACATTACCCAGAAACACCGTCTCGCCAACATCTACCAAGGCGAGAATAAGACCGACCAGCAGTACCTGGAGAGGTTCGATAAAATACTGCTGGAAGGCGAGCCGGTGAGCGAGGACACCAAGGTCATCGCAGTGATGGTTGGGCTCAGGAAGGGCACCGACCTCTGGAAGGAGATGCACCTCGCATGTCCGAACACTTATACGGAATTCCGCCACAAGGCGGGGGTGTTCGTGGCTATGCAGGAGGCACTACTGAAAGAAGTTGGTGCCCCAGAGGAGAAGAAGCCCTACAGGAAGAAGTCTGGGGGCACATACAAGGCCCCCCGGAACTTAAAGGCCTTTGGCGACAGGGATGAGTTCAAGGAAAAGCTCAACCAGGTCCTCACCGTCTCCGTCGACCACGTCTTTACTGCTGTCAAAGATAAGGCCTTGCTGGAGGAACCGAGGTGGATCCGCCAAGACTGCACGAAGCTCAACCCCAATAAACATTGTGTCTATCACCAGTCCATCGGTCACTTCACCAGCGAGTGCAGGGACCTCCTCAAATAGCTCTGGAAATTCTATGAGGACGGGAAGCTGGCCGAGTTCGTTAAGAAGGCCCCAGCTAAAAGGCCCAGGTTCGATAGAAGGGAGGTCTCCGATGACGAGGAGGAGGACGCGGGCAAACGTAGACCTCAGAATAGACGAAGGGTGCCTCCCCAGCCTCAACAGAACATGGAGCCAACCCTAGAACTCTTTGGTCTCGAGGAAGAGATCGGAGTAGCCGGAGGTCTCCAGGACGTAGGACCCTCCATGTCCAAAAGAAAGAGGAAAGTCGAGATCCAGGCCGTGAACCAGGTCCAGGAAGGCAGCTCCGACCCCAGGTCTGTCGCACAGCTTACTGATGAGCTGGCATTCTCCTTGGCGGACCTGGAGGGGGTATTGACGCCCCACAACGACTTGTTGGTGATAACCGCCAACATCATGAACGTCTGAGTTCACAGGCTGCTTGTGGACACCGGCGCATTCACCAACATCATTTTCAAATCCACCTTAGATGCCTTAGGTGATTTTGAGTCGTATCTAGAACCTAGCAATGCTAGGATAGTGGGATTCGGGGAAGCTGTAACCGTCCCCCTAGGCAGTATCAGGTTGAGCGTCCAGCTTGTATCGGCTGAGGACCCCGAAAGGAGGCTGACTACGTTAGTAGATTTCCTAGTTGTCGACCAGCAGTCCTCCTACAACGGGTTCCTCAGCCGCCCCTTTATCAATGAATTCAAAGTGGCATGTTCTACCTGCTACTACTGTTTAAAATTCCCAACTCCAAAAGGTACCGGAACTATAAAAGGTGACCAGAAAAAGGCCCGAGAGTATTTACTCCAAATTAAAGATGGCCGGGTCAAAAAGTCTGTAACGCAAGTCCACATCCTGGAAGAGAATGTACAGATTCCAGCGGACGAGCCAAACATCCTAGACGTCATCTCGGTCGAAACTGAGATGATGGAGGTAGGCGATCTGCCAGAAATTGAACAAGTCTCAGAGCCTGCGCATGACGCGCAATCAGCGTCAATGGAAGGATTAGAGGAAGCCCAAAACAACCAAGTGTTGGGGCCTACGCAAGAATAACAACCTGCTCCCATGGAGGTGGTTGATGAAGCCCAAGATGGGGGACCTGCGGGAGGTCAAGAACCAATGCCAATGGACGTTGACCCGACTTCCTAGGTCACCGAACCATCCTAAGTTGACAAACCACCAGAGGTACTAACAATTGATGAACCCACCCGAGCTGAAGGCCAAACCAATGACCTCGAATCGCGTATAGGTCATGAACCTGCGCAGATGTCACAAGAGGAGTGGGACGAAGTCAAAAGAGGAAGGCCACTCCCATGGAAGAATTGACGGTACTCCTGGTGGACCCAGAAAAGGACTTAGAACTTTTCATCGGTTCTGAGTTACCTGAACCGTATCGGTCGAGGATGGAGTTGTTCTTGATGTCCAACCTAGACGTGTTTGCCTGGTCCCACGAAGACATGACGGGAATCCCTTTGGAGCATGCTTGCCACAGACTTAACATAGATCCGACGAGGAGACCCGTGCGCCAAAAGCGAAGGAAGTATGGGCCAGACAAGTACACAGCTCTAACCGCTGAGGTGGGGAAGTTGCAGGACAATAAGCTGATCAAAGAAGCTTTGTGTCCACAATGGGTCGTGAACCCCGTCCTGGTAAAGAAACACAACGGGACGTGGAGGCTCTGCATCGATTTCCCGGACCTGAACAAAGCATGCCCGAAGGACAACTTCCCACTACCATGAGATGATGACATTCATGGACGCCTTTGCGGGCTATCACCAGATAGCTCTGCACCCAGATGACCAGGAACATACGGCGTTCTACACCAACAAGAACATGTATTGCTGGGAAAGGATGCCGTTCTGACTCATCAACGCCGGAGCAACCTACCAAAGGTTGGTGAACAAAATGTTCGACCAACACATTGGCGAGTCCATGGAGGTGTACGTAGATGACATAGTTGTCAAGAGTTTGAGGAAAGAGGATCACCTCGACCACCTCAAACAGACCTTCGACATACTGCACCACTACAACATGAAGCTGAACCCCAAGAAGACAAGTTTCGGCGTACATTCTGGAAAGTTCCTGGGACACCTAGTTAGCCAACGAGGAATCGAGGTCAATCCGACGCAGGTCCAATGCATAATCGAGATGGGCGTGCCCGATTCCGTGTAAAAAATTCAAAGACTGATGGGGTACATGGCAGCTCTGAATAGGTTCATCTCCAGGTCTGGCGACCGAAATCGTCCATTCTTCGAGGCAATCAAAGAAAACACATGAAGGTACAAGGAGGCGGCCAAAGCAAACAAGCTGCACCTCAACAAACACTTCGTGTGGACAAGCGACTGTCAACGGGCCTTCAAAGAAATAAAAACATACCTGGCAGATACACAGATCTTGTCGAAGCCGATACCTGGTGAGAAACTGTACTTGTACCTAGCTGCATCGAAGGTGGCCATTAGCTTCGTCCTGTTCCGAGAAGAGGTGAAAACACACCTACCAGTGTACTATGTAAGCCAAGTCTTACACGAAGCTGAGTTGCGGTATACCCCGACGGAGAAGCTAGCTTATGCACTGGTGATGAGTGTTAGAAAATTGAGGCCCTACTTCTTCGACCACCCGGTAGAGGTGCTGACGACGTTCCCACTACGTCAAATACTACAGCGCCCAGACACCGCCGGACGTCTGCTGAAATGATCACTAGAGATCAGCCAATACGGTATAACCTACGCACCCCGAACAGCGATCAAGAGACAAGCGCTTGGTTTCCCACAAGATCCGACGAGGGGGTGTATAGCTCTGTGGCACCTCTACGTTGACGGATCGTCAACCAGCGTAGCAGCAGGCACCGGCGTGGTCCTGACCAGCCCAGAAAGACAAGTCTTCACCTCCGCAATCCGGTTCGACTTTCGAGCAACCAACAATGAAGCGGAGTATGAAACTCTGATAGCTGGACTTAGGCTATCATTAGCTGTGGGGGCAACCAACCTTCAAGTTTTCGGAGATTCCCAGCTAATAATATCCCAAGTCCGGGGGGAATATGAAGCAAAAGACCAGCAGATGATGACCTACCAGAAGATAGCCGCGCATCTGATCTCGATGTTTACGCAGGTCTACATCAACCAGATATCGCGGCTAGAAAACACACAAGCAAATGCCGTAGCCCGGCTAGCTACCAGTAATGGCGATGCCGAATTCACGGAGGTTGTAATCACCACGCTGAAAAACCCCTCAACGTCCTCGAGTGGGGGGCAGGAGGACAGTGAAGATGGTGAAGATTGGTGCACTCCAATCCAAAAATACTTAAAAGACGGAACAACCCCCGTGGATGCCTGGGAAGCTAGCCGGCTAGTAAAGCAAGCTGCCATAAATACGCTGCTGGATGACCAACTCTACAAACGTGGATTCTCTCTACCCCTACTCAAGTGCCTAACTAAAAAACATGGGTCCGAGGTGTTAGAAGAAATCCACAAAGGAATTTGTGGGAGTCACGCTGGGGGGCAAGCATTGGCATACAAGACGATCAGGCAGGGGTACTATTAGCCAACTCTTCGCAACGATGTCATTAGCTTCGCGCGAAGGTGCCGAAAGTGTCAACTTTTTGCACCTAATATCCACTCCCCAGCCAACCAACTGAAGTTGGTTTTCAGCCCATGGCCTTTCACGAAATGAGGTATCGACTTGATCGGCCCATTTCCACCTGGCAGAGGCGGTGTAAAGTTTGCTGTTGTAGCAGTAGACTACTATACTAAGTGGGCTGAGGCCGAGGCTCTCACAACAATAACACAGGAGAGGATGGTCGGCTTCATTTGGAAAAACCTGATCTGCAGGTTCGGACTTCCGCAGTCGATCATCACAGACAACGGGAGGTAGTTCGACGGTCAAAAGTTGAGAGATTTATGCAGTTCATGGAACATCAAGAAGCACTACTCAACTCCTTACCATCCACAGTTGAACGGCCAGGTCGAGGCGGTGAACAAAATTCTGAAACACATATTGAAGCTCCGCCTCGAAGAAAAGAAAGGGAGCTGGGCAGAAGAACTCCCGGAGGTCCTGTGGTCTTACAGAACTTCCTATAGAGCCAGCACCGGAGAGACCCCGTTTGCCCTAGCCTTCGGGACTGAGGTCGTAGTCCCGGTCGAAGTCCAAAACAAGACTTGGAAGGTGGTAGGATATGACGAAGAAAAGAATGACGAAGCCTTGGCAGTAGAGAAAGATCTGATCGAAGAGACCAGAGCTTCGTCAGAAATGAAGAACGCCACCTACAAGCGTAGAGCAGAGAAGTACTACAATTCCCAGGTCCGAGACCGAAAATTTAGGGTCGGAGACCTGGTGCTAAAAAAGAAACTGATGACCCCACCCGGTGTGTTCGGGTCAAACTGGGAAGGACCGTTCCGGATTACCGCAGCCTGGTCAAACGGTACCTACGACCTCGAAGACGCAGAAGGCAACGCCTCGTCGTACACCTGGAGTGCGGCCAACCTGAAAAAGTTTTATCAATAGGCTAGGAATCTGTAATAGACTAGCCGAAGGTTAGCATCAAAAGTGTTGCTAGCAACCGATGTAAATTACGTTGCCATAAAAAGTTGGGAAAATTTGTGAAATCAGAAAAAATTTGCCAAGTGTCCGGACCTGCGTAGCTCGCCAACTGTGCGAGCTACCCTAGGTCGCCCACTGCTCAAGGGAGCTCGCCAGCCTCAGCTCGCCAAGTGCCCGAGACTTCGTAATGCGTAAGGACCAAGGTCCCAAACGTTGTAAGCAAAATGCTCGTAGGCAAAGGCCAAAGTGCCCAAGGTAGCGAAGGTACCCTTCCTAAAGGGTCACCAAGCACCAACTGCCTTAAGTCAGAAAAATTCACGAAAAAGACGAAAAATGTCTAAGGCAAGGTTCATGAAACCCAACTGCCCAACGTGAATTAAACGAAGTACAACTCGCTACCCTAAGTGGTTTAAGACGAGCGATTCGCGACCCTAAGTGGTGTAAGACGAAGAGTACGTACTATTAAAATAGAGGTACAATTCGTAGTCTTAAGTGACGTAAAATGAACGATTCACTTCTCAAAGTAGAGTAAGACGAACAATTAAGTACCCGAAAGATAAATAAACGAGCTAAGTAAAATTATAACTTAAAGCGCAAAAACGTAAGTGGAAAGTGTTAGACAAAAAATGCTCGATTTCTATTAAAAAGATACTTAAGAAACTTTCAAGTCAAAAATACTTGAAAAAATCTTAAGTATGAGTAGTATTGCTGGCCACAAAGGTCGACCAGCTAACCATTTGTGAATTGCAAAAAGCTTCTTCTAGGCGAGCTGCACATGCCTAACGAGCTACAACTACTTTAACGAAAAGTGAAAAAACTACAAAATGGAGCTCCTTCTGGATGAGCTCTGTAGCCCGGCGAACTACTGAGACTTACAAAAAATCAAAAGCGAAAAACTAAGCAAAGAAAAAGCCTAAGTCTCCGGAGCTACGGGGGCATCAGGAGTCACCTCGGCGGGGTTGGGAGGGCGAGCTCAGCTTCGGAAGTGATGTTGCCAGTAAGCCCGCTGGCGTCGAACTCATCAAGGTTCAGCATAGCATCCATCCCCGCAAGCTTCTTGGAGTTGTGCAACAGTGAGAGGAATCTGTTCCCCCTCGTTGGCGACCTCCTCTTCATTGGCCGCCCCCTCCCCAGCACCGACATTCAGTTCCGGCACGAAGACGGTCTTGATGACTTTGAAGCGTGCCGGCATGAAATCTAGAGGTATGCCGAGCTCAGGGAGGTCACCGATGTCCAGCTCCGCATCTTATTATTATTGCGGGGCTAAGAAATTCTTGGCCCAACTCTCTTATTATTATTACGGGGCGGGCTGGCCCAATGGGCCCAGCCCATTTTGACGGCTCTAGGCGACGTACTCATCCTAATCGAAGGGATGGACGACCTCGTCAGATACCTGGCACTCGATTAATTGAGGCTCTAGGAAACCGATAGAGCGAAACCATTCGACTGTTACTTCCTCGAGGTCGCCCCCTTGTTCGCCTACGTCAGCGACCTCCTTGCCGGCCTCGGTTACCCCTTCGTTGCCACTGGAAACCCTTTCCTCTTGGGCGACCTCCTTGCCTTCCTCCCATACCTCGCGGAAAACAGAGCTGGAGGCCCCTTCCTCCCACTCATGAAGACGGACCTCACCAAGTAGCTCGTCGGATGCCTGGCGAACTACCGAGGTCACCTCGGAACTGGAACCGATTTCTATGTGAGGAATGGTCTCGTCCTCAACCACGGGTTGCTTCCCGGGGTTACGGTTAGATGGGGTTCTGCTTGATTCGTGAGTCGACATAATTCCAATGGGGTTCGAAAATGTCCAAGAGTTCGTCTGAGGTTTCGTCACCGGAGTTACGGTGGGGGGGTAGTCGAAAAAATTTGGAAGCCTCCGGAAATGCCCAAAATTTATGAAAAGCTTGAAGAAATCGAAAAAGAAAAAAAGAGGAATGGGTGTTCTACCTTGGGGAACGCCGGAAACTTCGCCGGAAACAAGGATGTCGTTCGCCGGAAGTTGCTCTGAAAACTCAGAAGTGGAAAAGTGAGAAGTGAGTTCACCCTTCCCTATTTATAGGCGCCGGGGCGAGGTGTGATATTCAGAGAATGCGAGGGCCTTTTTGCAAAAAATTTGAAAGATTGCCATGATGGGCGCGGGAAACCAAGCCTAAAAAGGCATGCACGACACCTGGATTCTCGCACCACGTCAGTCGAGGCAACTGCCATGGCAGAGCTCGCCCTCCAGCTCGGCACTTGCCTGCGTGTGGTTCGCCAAGGTTCGAACCCTCGTCCATGGAAATAAGTCAGCTCGCCCACACATTTGACGAGTCATGATGCGTGCGAGCTGGGGGGCAAATGTTGACAAGGCGAACTAACACGATTGACGTAGGAATAATTACGAAGGACCCGCAGGTTGCTGAGCTCGGCAAGGTGGATATCAGCTCACCCAGGCCTCGAGAGCCTGAGACCAGCTCACCAATCGGGCAAAGTGAGAAGAGCTCGCGAGGGAGCTCGCCCGCGAGCATGGAGGCCGAGCCAGAACCCGTCCCCACACTTCCGAAAATGGCACAAGGCAAGGGAGCTTGCCGAGCCCAGGAACCCACCCAGTGGGTGTATAGATAGGATATGTACGTGTAGTAAAAAGGGGCATTAGAAGGAGAGCAGTATGGGGGACTAAGGCGAAGGTTACGGACCTTCGTCAACACCGGAAGCCAAATAGGCTCGTGAGGTGCCACCCCGTATTCGCACACCTATAAATAAGACCTCTCTTGTAACTATTACACAATTCTAATACATTTCCAATTACAATACTTTCTCTCTCTTAGCACTCATTTTTTCTCTCTATCTCACCCTCCCAAGAACACTAAGAACATCAAATCTTAGTTTATTGTTTGATAGGATTAATATGTTATAAAGTCATATAAACAAACATCGTTAGTAAATTCTATCAACATTGACATTTGAGGTCCTAAAGGTAATTACTTTGCCCAGAGTGTTGTAGTCAATAAGCAATATTTAGTATGACTATAAACAATATTCATGGTTGGAATTGTGGTGATAAGATGATGAATGGCAAGACAATTTTTGTAATACGTTCTAATTTATGGTTCAACTCAATTAATGCTTTTTTGGATTTATTCTTTTGAAAAAATATTTTCTAGATATACCTACACTATTATTCTCATTATGCTATAATTTCTTCGATCATACTATATTTAATGTGTTATAATATTAAATAATTCTCTATTTTTATTATTTACATAATGGATTAGTGCATTATACTATTGATTAGTGTGTTATACTATTAGTACATTGTACTATTGCCTATCAGTTATACTACAATATTATACTATTTATAGTCAATTATACTATATTGTTCTTAATTATACTATAGTATAATTTAGTATGTGAATTATTACTCTACTACAGGATGCTGTAGCAGTAGTATAGACTAATGTAGGTATCAATTTAGGACAATGTAGCTATATATCAAATTAATTAATTTGGGCAAAGTGTAGTGGAAGATTGTACATGGCTTTTGTCCACTGGGTATTTACTTGGTCCATAGGTTACATGTCTTATTAGCTGTAGGAGTAGTTGGTAGGCAGAGTAGGGAGTTCACGATTTTATATGACTTGTGGAATAGGTAGTCTCAGTGGCAGTAGCCTTTTTCCATTTGAATTCTTACTTTATTAGTAAACACTAATACCCCCTAATTTTTTTTGTTAGACTTGTTTGTAAGTTGAAAAAGTTTTTTTGATTCGGTTTTAAGTTGGGTCTCAGCTTTTGCCCTATTTGTGTTTGCCCCTTTATTTTAATATATTATTGGGGTGAATTTAAAATTTAAAATTATATATAATTTTAGATAATTATATTTTTAACCTTAAAATTATTGGCTCTGTTAGTCAACGAACGGTCAATAGATCGTAGGATTAGTTTTGAGACAAAAATTGAACTTTAGTAATTAATTTTGAGAGTGTCAAGAGTAAGCCTCTTGTGCACCGTGCATTTCAAGTGTATTTTTAAAAAGTTGCACCACTTATATTGAAAGTTACACAAATTATAACTGAAAAGTTACACCATTAAAGATACATTTTTCAATAATAATATGTGTAACTTTTTAATAGTATTTTGTGCAAATTTTTAAAAATAAATTAGAGTTGCACGGTGCACCTATTGCATATAAGACTAAGGCGAGTGTCAAAAAATGAGTTATCAAAACAAAACAAAAAAAGAAAATTTTGAGTATAAAAAAAGATATTTACTTGTGTAAGTGGTGCATACAAGATTAATCCTGATTTTATTTGGTTCTCTTTGAGTATTAAATATATAAAAAAAAATTCAAATTAAAATATTACCACTAACCTGCCCCAGTTAAGACTACCGTTATCAATAACCTTCCCCAACCCAACCTTTTAATATAATATTAATTTCTCTCACATCCACATATACAATTTTCAACTCAACCTACATTTTACTTTTTCTACATTTTATCAATAACACAACTCAACCTAAACAATAATTCTTTTTTAAATACATATATAAGTAATTATTTTACATTTATTTATATTAATAAATTATCACACTCTTGAAATAAATTACTAACTCAATAACAAATTTAAAATTACAAGATGTCATTCCAACACATCTCATCTTCTTTTCAACTAAATAAATAAAAATTCGAACCCCTTTTATGAAAATAAAATGATAGAAGTATAAATTAAGATACAAATGTTAAAAGAGAAAAGAGAGCTTTTTTTTGTGTTCCAAAATATTTCGATATTGAACTCTATTTGTAGATAATTTTATTTTATAAATTTTGATATATTTTTTATTTTTTTTAAATACATATTATTTTCAAGTGAAAATACCACAAAATACCCATTTTGAACTTCTAAAAATTTATTTTACTCACATCTAACTTAAAAACTTTTTTTATACCCACCTCATAATATAAGACCTATATACCCTTACAAAATGGGTATAAAAAAATTAATAACTTTAAATTGGAGCTCACTTTATCCTTATAACCACACTATCCTATAGGTGTTAGGTTTGACTTTATATTATAAATATTATAGTACAAGTTATTTAATATATAATTGAACTATATTTATCTATAATTCTATAATTTTATCAATTAATATTTAATTAATTTGTGCATGTGAATAAGTAGAAGAACCAATATGTAATCAACTAATCATCTTGTTTATCACTCCATCATTCATATGTTGTTTTAATCTATTTCGAATATTTGTGTTTTTTAATTAGTATTTTTGTATAACAAATTTATTAATTAATCACTGATTCGATACGGGGTTGATAAAAATTAAAGTTTATAATTAAATTTTTATTAAGACAATTCGGTAGAGATTTAAATTTTGATCTAATTTTGATATGGATAGTGCTCTAGTGTTAATTAAATTTTAATAGATATTTTTCAAACATCACAATTAAATATTTTTATATACTTTAAAAAACTATAGTATTCATAAATTTTCATTAAAATTTAACTTTTATATTATAATATTCATTAATATGCACTATACATTAAAATAATCTAAATAAAAAATTCAAATAATCACATATACTCTCTTCGTCCGTGAAAATTGGTCCACGTTGCCTTAAATAGCCGTCCACAATAAATAGTCTACCTACCAAAAATGGAAAATTTTCAATCATTATTTCTATTTTTTTTATAGACATATACTCATTTTTACACATCACATCAAATACTTTATTAATAATTAACACTTTTTTATACTAATACACTCACTTTTACACATCAACATCATTTTTTTCTTAATAACCGTGCACAACTAAGGTAGACTAATTATGATAAAAATATTATAATTAGTTAATTTATTAAAATTATATGTTTTACAACTTCATTGTTATTTATTACTATTATATAATATTTAATAATATTAAATAATATAAATATCAAATGGGATGGGGTAGGGTAGGGTAGGGTAGAGTGTGGTGAAATAACTAGATGATGGTGTATGTGGGTCATATGGGTAAAAAAAATTGCTTGAAATTGAAAATGAATAGAAAAAATTATTTATATTTGAAGTGGCTAAAATAAATTTTTTGAAGTTGAAAATGAGTATTTTGAATTATCTCCCTATTTTTAATATATATAAATTTAATTGACAAAAACTTATATAGAAATTTCTACCGTGGAAATTTCTAAAAATAGATTTAAAAAATATATAAAGGGACGCATTGCGAGTATGGTTAACTCCACGCAACTGTCTCCACCAACATATGCAAGATCCCAGGATTAAAAGTATTCCCCCATTCAAAAAGTTTTCCCCAGTGCAACAGGTCAATGCTATTCAATTTTTTTTTATTAGTATTGCGGTTTTTTTTTAAATAAAATAATATTATGTAAATTTAAAACTTTTCTCTTAATTTATGTTATTCTATGGACAAATGCATGTTACTTTAAAAAAAAATGTATGCTATTTTTTTTATAAAAAATATATTTTGTCCATGTGTAACACGCATTTGCTCATATAGTAACACACATTTGCCCATATAGTAACACAAACTTAAGAGCAAATACGTGTTACTATTAGAGCAATTGTGTGTTACTATCTTATAAAATATTGTTATTTTACATATATTCATTTATTTTTATAGAATAAATAATTTTTCATATAATGCAAGAGCAAAAATGTGTTACTATAAGAATAAATATTGATTATTCATAAATATTTATTTATTTTCGTGGAAATAATTATTTTTTCATATAATAACATATGTATTACATGAAACAATATACCTAGATTTAAAGAGATGATGAATAAATTAAGAAACACATATTTATTCTCATAAAAATATATTTTATTCATATAGTAACACACATTTTCTCATATAGTAACACAAACTGAGAGACAAATGTGTGTTACTATTAGAGCAAATGTGTGTTACTATCTTATAAGATGTTATTTTTACATGTATTAATTTGTTTTTATAGAACAATTTTTTTTTTCTTATTATGCAAGAGCAAAATGTGTGTTACTATAATAACAAATATTAATTATTCACAAATATTTATTTATTTTTATAGAAATAATTATTTTTTCGAATATAACATATGTATTAAATGAAATAATATACCTAGATTTAAAGGAATAATGAATAAATTAAGAAACATATATTTATTCTCATAAAAATATATTTTGTCCATATAGTAACACACATTTGTCCATATAGTAACACAAACTAGGAAATAAATGTGTGTTACTATTAAATCAAATGTATGTTACTATAAAATTAAATATGTATTATTATATATATAAATATTTATTTATAACATAATATTAAATAAATTTTTTTTAACAATGTAATAATTTAAAAAAATAAAAAACTTTAAAAAAATACTCCCTCCGTCCCAGAGGTGTTTTCACCTCTGGGATGGCACAACTTTTAAGAAAATGGCACAACTTTTAAAAAAAAGTAGAGTGTTGTGTAAAGTTATATTATTAAAATAATGAGATTAGTTGGATTGTGAGGATAAAGTTAAAGTAATAGTTTCCATTTATAGGGTGTGAAAACAATTGTGGGACGGACGAAAAAGGAAAGTGTGAAAATAATTATGGGACGGAGGGAGTATAAAAGAGCAGTGTTGTTGGTGTGGGCTCAGGGAATTATATGTATGGGTGGGCTTAGGTGGGGCGCTAAAGGGATTATATGTATCGGTGGTAATTCAACCATAGCAGCGCGCGTGGCTTTCTTTTTTAAGTTTTTATATATTTAAAATATTTTACGATAGAAATTTCTAAGTAAGTGTGGCTTAATTTAATTATATCAAAAAAGTAAAATACTACAACCTATGATATGATGACATGTGGCATTGTGACCCATATGAATTTTAGGGCTGTCGGTAGAGATGTTAAACGGGCTGGCCCTAATCCTACAGGGCCAGCCCTACAGGGCTCCGGGCCTAAACGGTCCCGGGCCTTAGCGGTTCATCCTTAACGGGCCGCTAAATGCTCGGACCTAACCCTAACCCTAGCGGTCCGCGGGCTAAACGGGCCACTAACGGGCTCGGGGTAATTTTTTTTTACAAATTTAAAATTTAATATAAAATAGAACTAATGATTTAATAACTAAAGTTCACACATCCCTAAAAGTTTTGAATTAATTGAGATCTAACTTATTTATTTATTTTTCTATTTTAATTTGTAGTTAAGTTATTAGTTAATAATAAATTAGTAATTAATAATTAATAAAAATATAATTAATAAAGTTTACAATTACGTAACACAAGTGAGGAGAAATCAGGCCAGCCCACAGCCACAGCACACAGCACACAGGCCCACGGCCCACACCTCCACAGCCCACAATCACATTCAAATTTAATTAACTTATATTATATATTAATTATTTAATTTAATTAAAAAAAAAACCGGGCTACCGGGCCAGCCCGGTTAACCGGCGGGCTAGCCCGTTTAGCCCGCGGGCTAACCGGTCCGGGCCAAAAAGGCCCGGTTTTATACGGGCCACCATATGCTCGGACCTAACCCTGTAAAAAACAGGGTTAAACGGGCCGGCCCGCCAGCCCATGGCCCGTTTAACATCTCTAGCTGTCGGTTGCCTCAAGTCATCAACTCAACATTGATAATTCATTATTTTAATATTTTTTCTTTTTTGAATTCCGTGTGACCTCCTCCCAAAAGGCACCGATAAATGTAGTCTAATAACTAACCCATGCCCAACTCTGCTCCGCCACCGTCCACAGCCTCCCACATATCTCATCTCAATGTCGCACCGTCCACAGCCGCCGGCCGCTATACTCATCTGAGTATCACGCACTGGAAAGGTACCACGGTTTACGGCAGGCTGACTGCGCCGCATTGCCGACTCTGTTTATTAACTACTTGTAAAATTATTTTGTCGCCTTTCCTCTTTTCTTATACGAAATTTTCAATTTATTGTACTTTTAGGGCTGGATGTTCCGATTCTTTGTGTGAATTCTGAATTTTAGGGTTAGATCGGAAAATTGTGGGTTGGTCAGTTAAATCTCTTTTTCTAAAGCTTTTTTCAATTGAATTTATTAGATATATTCATGAATGCGATTGTTAAATTTGTTGTTGCTTATGCATTTACAAATTTGGTTTTCTAATTTTTATCAAAATATCTGTACGTGTATGTTTGTTTCCGGATGTGGACTGATACATTTGTTATTACTTCTCACAAAATTCAATATAATCACATGTTTGTTTCCGGATGTGGACTGATACATTTGTTATTACTTCTCACAAAATTCAATATAATTACACCTTTTTTTTGTTACTCCCTCTGCATGATACATTTAAAAAAAATATAAATGTTTTATAAATAAATCAATGATATACAAGTAAATATGTATATAGTTTTGTGAGTGTGCATGCAAATGGATGTTTCCCTTTTTTTGTAGTGTGCAAATTCATGTGAACCATCCAAAAGAAGAAAGTGTGCAAATTTTTGGAGGGTGTACTACTTACTCTTCTCTCTCTAACTTTTTTTCTCACCCAATACATTATAATAATTTAATATCAATATTTATTTCATCAAAAATTTTAAATCCTAGAATTTCAGTCATAATTTCTTTTGCACACCTAAATCCGAAAACAAAAATATTCAGATATTCTAAAGTTTGGTTCTCATATTATTCTGTTCAGTTTCGGTCAAGATTTTAGGAATTTCGGTTTGTTGGGTTCGGCTGAAAATCAGCCCAACCCGAACAATGTCCAGTTTGGGGATGTAGATAGTGGCTGTGTCGAGGGTACCCCATTGAAGAAAATATTAATGTATTTGCAACTCTTGTAGCTCTCTGCACATAACCTGACAATCAAATGGTAATTTCTTAATCTTTTGACATTGATTTACAAGTTTATATTTTGTTCTTCTAAGAGAATCTGAGTTGGCACACAACACATGCTTAAAAGCCTTATTCCCATATACTCCATATGATAATTTCTCATCTAATCCATTTAAAAGGAAACAATTTCAAATACACTTGTGTTATGCAATGGTAACTAACAAAGCAAATGGCCAAACTCTAGATTTTTTTGGAATCTACTTGAAAGAACCTGTGTAAACTATCGACCAAATAAAAGTGCGTATTAGGCCATAAATTTCATCAGTGCAAGGCACTAACTATGCAAAAAATATTATGTTTCTTGAAGTTTTAAATGTTGCAACAGTGACTAGGTTTTGTTAAGGAGACTTTTAGAGTATACTTCAAGCATTCATATCAGTGTAAATAACTTGTATACCCTTCCTATAAGCATGTACCTATTTTTAGTGCTTGGACTGATGGTCTCTTGCCCCTACTCATTTCATCATTATCTATTGATTGGTGTGCTTATTAGATTAATGAACTGTTTACTTCAATCAATTTAGAAGAATAAGTTGCATTATCTTTCTGTTGAGAAGGCCTTATACACATATTTTTAAGCTTATACCTTCTGCCACGCCTACATTGTTTAGAAAATGTATACCTCTTTAGACTTCAGTTTATTTGTCACTTGTGTAGTAATTTGTAGGTGGTAATAGTTCTATAATGTAGCATGTTTACTGCTGTAAATGTTTGAATATCATATATGTGAATGAATTCGCCTGAAATTTAAGGAAGATGATGAAGTCAACAACCTGGATATAAAGCTGGACGTGAGTAGAAAACTAAGTGTATCAATCAACTTATCATCCTGAAGTTAATTTGAAGATCAACAAATCTTTAAAGTTAGTCAACCTCTGTGTCCCTTATATTTAAATTCTGTCCGTACAGAAATTCTCTTATTTCTAATCAATTGGACAGATCATGAATTTTTCCGTCTTTGTTTAGTTGGATGTTTGTAGAGCCTCAATGCCAAAGCTGAAATATTTAGTATGAGGTTAAAGATAATCCACAGAGTGTGGCTGCAATTAAGGTTTGTTTTACATTGAATGATGAACTCACATTATTGATTATTAAAAGTTTCGTTCCGATAGCTCATAGTTATCCATCCAGTTTGATAGTGGTTGCTGAGTTCTTTGTTTGGATGGAGGGCATTTATATCCTCAAAGAACTCAAACAAAAGTTGCTGCATATAAACCACAACCTTTTTGAAGTTTCCTTCTGCAATGTGAAAGGCATTATTGTTACTATTATGAATATCTCTTGCATAATAGTACTTCAGATTCTTGTTTATGGTCTCATAATCCACTTCCAGAGGAGACCTTAATATATAATTCACCTCCAGAGGACTCAATTAGTTCTCGTTGAAATTAAAAAATAATAATTATTATTATTATAGAAAATTCTCCTAATCTTCCTATTGTAACCCTTCTCAACATCCTTAGTACAGCTTTCATAATATAAACTACACTCAGTTAACTTGTAAATTATAGTAATTTAATGTACTTTCAAGTTAGATCATCATTCTTTCTTTCTATCGGACATCCTCAATGTAAAATACTGAACGTGTTTATTTCAGCAGAGAACAAAGGGGACTGCAGCTGCGAGGAACTGTGCTTCTGAAGCTATGAAAAGCTACTTTTCCGACCCCTAAAACCACCTCAGACGAAGTATTTCAGTGAAAGGTCTGTCTGTTTTCGATATTCCTTTTCTTTTCTACATCTTTTGATTACTCTTTTCATGAATCTGCCTTTCTTTGTTATGTCATAATCCTGTAGGACCCTTTTCTTTTGTTCTCATTCTCTGAAATGTTGAGACACAAGATGATGGCATTGTAAGTTCAGAAGATAATTCCTTTATTATGTGTTAATCTATGCTTGTCTACAATAATTGGTTGCAACATGTGGTTGTTGCACATAACAATAATTGCTATATATTGTAAAGTTTGAAAAGGCCGAGCCATTACCAGCAACCTAACACTGACTCAGACATTTCTTTGTGCAGACTCCCTGCTCCACAGCATTTTCCATAGCACGTATTATTGCTTTTCTCTCTGCACTCTTGCTAAGCTGAAACGATTGTGATACTGTGACTTAGGTTTAGAAGCTTTCGGTTAATTTCTACTTTTGTTATCTTAAATTCATGGTGTGTTTATTTATGCTAATTGGTTATGATATCATAAGATCAGTCTCCCTGTTCAACTGAAATGTGTGGTTCAAATGATGGTGCTAGTAGTTTTTTTTACCTGAGATCAAATACGAGTTAGAGTTAAATGAAGCATATTTTGACTGATTTTTTTCTTTTTCTGAAATGGACATTTCGTAAAGGATTATAAGTTCTACATTCTTTCAACACAATTCTTCACTAATTTTTTTTATCTTATGGTATCAATCAGGCTGATATTTGTTCGCAAGTCTTTGTAAAGTGCATCACTGCTGCAATGGATGACATTCTACTCGAATACACATCAAGTTAGGCAGTCAAATATTACGCTGTGTATTCTAGCACCCTAAACTCACATCGACGAGGAAAATACTTGTACGAAATATGCTAATTCCTAGCTAGAGTTTCGATATCCCATCCTTTATATTGTTTGGTTATGGGCGAATTGCTTGATTCCATCAGGTCCACCTTACAAAATTGCCTAGGAATCATGATGGATGATGTTCTTTCCACCATATAGAATGCAGAAAATGTGACTCTGTCTGGATATCAAATGAGGATTTTTATTTTTTTTATAATCTTACAATTTCAATTTTTCATCAACGAGAGCTTATAAACTCTATTACATGGCATAATTTAGCCATTTATATTTTCTGATTTCATTTCGTGGCATAAATGACACAAGATCTACAATATAAGTATATGTATTCGACATAGTGATCCTTGTGACGGGTTACTGATGGTTTAAACAGTTTATACATAGCAAAAAGGTTATGTGCCTTAATTGCAAGTTTTACTAATTGAACCCTAGCATATTGAACAAAACAAAATTAATTTTAGAACCTTAATAACAAAATTTTATAAAATGATTCTAAAGGGTTGGTATAATGACTTGAACTTTGGAGTGAGTTTCTCCTTTAAGTCGGGTACAAAAATTATAAGGTGTAATTAATTTTTCTAATGAGTTAGTCGTATAGAATTTTGATATATAGAGTTAGTCATATAGAATTTGATTACACTAATACTCCCTCCGTCCCAATTTTCTTTTTCACATTTTCAATTTTGGAATGTCTCAATTTTTTTTTTTTTTTAAATTACACTTACAAAAGTTAACAAATTACACTTTTTATATTTTATTAATTAATTTCACACTCGCATTTTTTTTTTATTCCGTGTGTTCAATTCTTTTGAAAAAAAGAGGTGGAGCAGGAAGTAGAATTTTGGTATAAATATCTTATTGTAAGAAAATAAACATAAAATATCGATCAAGAGACTTAAGACCTCAATTCTTGAGGTACACCATTATAAAAAAGAGCAATAATTATACAAAGACAACAGCATGCATTTGGTACACACAAGGAGAGTGGTGGAAATCTAAATCATGTTACTCCTAATAATGCACACATTTCACGATTCAATTTTGAAGTGCTATACTCCCCTGAGATCATAATTATAAATTGAAACCATCATCAGAGCTGGGCCCACCTTCCTCTTCTCTTTCCATTGCATTTAATATTACTACTTTTTACCTAGCATATCAACTTGCACTCTATTGATGCATATTATTAATTAAGAAATATATATATTTTGTTATAAATAAATATATACATAAATTAGGTTTTTTTTTTTTTTTTTGAAATAGTACACAAATTTATAATATTCTGGAATGGACCATGTGTGAATATTCTTATGGACGGAGGATGATTATTCTCATTCGTATATCTCAACATGTGAATTCATATGGACGGAGGATGATTGTATATCTCTTTATATATATAATATGCACCAACTCTCCTTGCTCATCGTCATCAACTTTAAAGCCATCTTCAGTCAAAGAAAAGTCGAATAATAGTCTGACTCCTCACCCATGGCTTCTTCCTCTTCTCTCTCCTCTTTCTCTCTCTTGAATCCACAGTACTTTTCATCAACTAAACACCCATCTTCCGCTAAACCCCTGAAAAGGCACAAATTCGCCGTGATCACCGCCACCATATCAGAGAAACTACCGCCGACGGCAAAAGCCTCTAAGCTCCCGATCCAAAAGATCCCCGGTAACTATGGGCTCCCTTTAATCGGGCCCTGGAAAGACAGGCAAGACTTCTTCTACAACCAAGGGAGAGATGAATTCTTCAAATCTAGAATTCAAAAATACCAATCCACTGTATTCAGAACCAACATGCCACCGGGCCCTTTCATCTCCTTCCATCCCAACGTCGTCGTTTTACTCGACGGCAAGAGTTTCCCCACCCTTTTCGACATCGGAAAAGTCGAGAAGAGAGATCTCTTCACCGGCACTTTCATGCCGTCCACCGATCTCACCGGCGGCTACAGAGTACTCTCCTATCTCGACCCCTCCGAGCCCAATCATCCCAAGCTGAAAAAGCTCATGTTTCTCCTTCTCTCTCATCGCCGTCAACATGTCATTCCTGAGTTCCACAACTGCTATTTAGAGCTATTTGAGAGCTTGGAGGACGAGTTGGCCACTAAAGGGAAAGCCAGTTTCGGGCCTGCCAACGATCAGGCTGCGTTCAATTTTTTAGCCCGGTCGTTCTACGGCGCAAACCCGATCGATAGCCTGCTCGGGCCCGACGGCCCGAAGCTTGTGAGCAAATGGGTCCTGTTTCAGCTCCACCCATTGCTGAGCCTAGGCCTACCCAGACCAATAGAAGACGGCATCCTCCACACATTTTCCCTTCCCCCATTCCTCGTCAAAAAAGACTATCAACGCCTCTACGATTTCTTCTTCCAGAACTCCACCGCCATTCTCGATGAGGCCGAAACCCTCGGGATTTCCCGCGACGAAGCCTGTCACAATCTCTTGTTCACCACGTGCTTCAATTCTTTCGGCGGCATGAAGATCCTCTTCCCAAACATGCTCAAATGGGTGGGACGGGCCGGGGCGAAGCTCCACGCTGATCTGGCCCGGGAAATCCGATCGGCAATCGAATCCTACGGCGGCGGCAAAGTCACCATGGCGGCGATGGAAAAGATGCCGCTGATGAAATCGGTGGTGTACGAGGCGCTGCGCATCGAGCCGCCGGTGTCGTCGCAGTACGGCAAAGCGAAACGCGATTTCGTGGTCGAGTCCCACAACGCGGCGTTTCAGATCAAGGAAGGGGAAATGCTTTACGGATTCCAACCGTTTGCGACCAAGGACCCCAAGATATTCGATCGGGCCGACGAATTTGTTCCGGGCCGGTTCGTGGGGGAAGAGGGGGAGAAGCTATTGAAGCACGTGCTCTGGTCGAATGGACCGGAAAGCGAGAGCCCGAGCGTGAACAACAAACAGTGCGCCGGCAAGGATTTCGTTGTCCTGGTGGCGAGGTTGCTGCTGGTGGAGCTTTTCCGGCGTTACGACTCCTTCGATGTGGAGGTAGGGGCGTCGCCGTTGGGCGCCTTAGTCACTGTAACGTCGTTAAAACGAGCTACTTTTTGACGGAGTTAAATAATTCAAACGGTTAAAGTGCTGCTACACTCTCACGAATCCTGATCACTGCTGCTGATGCTGATTTGTATTATAATCGACTAGTGCTGTTGTTGGTGGGGCAGGGAGGAAAGCCAGCTGTTTTTGTGGTGGGCCCACACAATAACCAATCACATTGTACGTCTTTCTAATGTTTCCACTTTTTTGATGTGTATTTGTGTATGTCATTTGATGAAAGGAAATGTACGTTGATGGCCCATTTTTTCCTAACTCTTGTATCCAATAGATTTTGTTTGCTGGTCTTTCTTCATGTAATATCAAATACTCATATTTTTAAACAATTATACTCCTTCCGTCCCAGTTGGCACACGGTTTAAGAAAAATGTATTTTTCAAAATAAAGTAGTGGTATATGAGTAAATGTGTGGAAAATTTTGTGAGTGTGCATGCAAATCGATGTTTTCCTTTTAAGTAGTGTGCAAATTGATTTGAGACAATCCAAAATTGAAAGTGTGCAAATTGGTTAGGGACGGAGAGAGTATTAATTTATTATTTATAAAAATGATTTTTTTATTAATAATATATGCAATTTTTTTAAAATATTAAATATAATTTTTTAAAATACACTTAAATTTCATATATTTAAATTACTCTTTCTTTATATCATAATATATAATGACACTATACCATTGAGAATTGAGCTGTATGAAAGCATTTTTAATATAATTATATTAATTATATGGACGGCATAATACATCTGTCCCTGTTTAAATATCACGTTAAGAATTGTTTTTGGGACGTTAAATATAATTGTGAGGAAGGTAAAAGATATAAGAAATTAAGAATAGAAATAATATGAAACGGAAATTATAGTTCTAAAATAATTGTAAATTCATTAACTTTTGAAAATTAAAGTTATAATAGGATTATCCCAAAAACATAATCTGTTGTTAATAAAAGTCCCTGTTAGTATAATTATAGTAATTAATTATATGGATGTTGCAAGTATAAATGTCAATTTTGCACATCGCATTGAGAAGTGAGCTATATAAGAATGCTTTGAGGAATCTAAATAATATGGATGCTTAAAAAAACATGAATGACATGTTGTGACCTTATTCTTTCGGTCAGGATTGCGTGATGTAAGGATCTCGGGACTGTTGAATCATCACACCCATAAACACGCATGTATGATCTGCGGGTCAACAATCTATAGATGAAGGTCATGTACAAGGACTAAATTCTCATCGCGTGAAAATGTTGAATAGTACTCTTGCCAAATTTATTTAAAATATATATACTGATGAATTCTATATAATATCAGTGGTTATAATTAACAGTATTAGTAAATATATCTTGTGGCATAAATTTTGTAAAATATATAAAATTTAGGTGAAAGATTTTATTAGGAATAGCAAAATGACTTGTCTCATAGCTACCCCGTCTTGCGCATGAGACTGGGCAGACATGAGTTTGCATTTTTATTGTCCCACTTCATCCTGTCATATAGTATATATATTAAATAAAGCGGTGTTCGATAGGATGTAATATGATTAGTATATTAGTACTAGTTATAATAATATTATTGTTTGGTAGACTAAATAAATATTTGATACTACCTCCGTCCCGGAACTACTTTCATAGTAGTCACGGGCACGTGAAACAAGAAAAAATAAGTATGTGAGTGTAAAATTAAATAATAAAATAAGAAAAAGTGTGTTTTGTTGACTTTTGTGAGTGAAAAAAATTTTCTTTTTAGGTGTGTGAAAGAAGAGTTGGGACGTCCAAATAAGGAAAGTGTGAAAGTAGTTTTGGGACGGAGGGAGTATTATTTATTTGTTATTGTTTGGTAGGTGATACAAAAATTTGATACAAATTTTATAATATTGTTTGATAAGTCATATAAATTTATTGTATTCTCTTTAATTAAATAGCCTTAATTGAGATTTATAAGTCATATGATAGCAATAAGCATCTAGAAAATGGGTTTTTCTCGCGTGGCAACTCAGTCGATCCCTATCCTCTGCACTCTTACCAGCGCCTTCTTCACCAACTATTATCGTGCCACCACTTTCTCATTAAGTTTCTACTTCCATTTCTGCAGCCCCCACAAACTTGTCCAATAACCTAAACCCTACCCTAGGTTTGCTCTTCGGATCAACACAGACCATCACAACCCTCATTGTCATTGGCCTAACTGCCTCAAAGTTCTTCGTCTTGTCTCTCTTTAACTTGGCCGTACAATTGAAGCAGCCTCTGCTCTACACTGCAGACCACACATTCTTTGCGGCGGCGAAAAAATTCTCCATGGAATCGTTGAACACGCTATTCACGGTGGTGGCAGTCGATATGTCGATGTATCTGAACTTGTACATTGGTCTTTTGATGGTTACGATTTTGCTGAACTAATTTGTTTAGGAATAAAATTTGGGGGATTCTGGATACTATAGAAGTCAAATTAATTTATTTGATGTGTATGGACGAATAACAATAGTGAAGGGAACAGTAAAGAGTCAGTAATATGATGTTCTTTTGTACCGGATCTAATGAATAAAATCTGGATCCCTACATTATTTATAATGCCTACCAAGTAGATTTGACCCAAGATAAAAATCTGTATTATGGGTCTTGTTTGGGCTACCAAGCACGGCCTAAATATATATATTCCTTCTGTTCCACTATAAGTTGTTCATTTTGTCATTTTTGTTCGTCCTATTATATATTGCTCATTTGCTTTTTTACCTTTTTTGAAAACTATTATTCACTTATTTATTATTATTTTCAATATTTTTTACATTATTTCCTTTACTTTTTACTTTTCTCCATCACATCACTTATAATTTTTCACTTTTTCCATCACATCACTTATACTTTTTCACTTTTACTTTAATTCGTGTTCTCAAAGCAACGAACAACTTATAGGGGGGCGTAGGGGGCAATTGTGCAAAAATTATAAAAATTGCACACCCAAAAAATATTTTAAAAATTGCACACTTGCCCATTTTTGTAATAAACATAAAAAATGTCCTTCTTTGTAACTGCCCCTATTTTATAATATATAAGATATATTTAAATGTATTTTTGTCAAATATTATTTGATAAATTTGGTGCATCATATTTATTTGTCTAATATTTATATATATATGACATGGGGTAGGATAGACAGTGGGGTAGATATACCCCTCGCAAGCAGACGTGGGGCACAATGTTCCGCCCTACAACGGGCTCTGGAACAGAGTGGGGCAGAAGCGCAAGACAAGTATGAATTTTTTGATACCCGTACTGCTCTACCTTATTACTATCCCTAGACTTGAACAAAGTTCATCAGTTAGGTTTATTTATTGAAATGTTCATCTTTCCATTTTCTTTTTATTTCATTCAGTTATCGTTATAATTTTTTGGTGAAGCAGAATTTTCAACTCATTAATTCCATGATATTATTTTGTTAAATAAAAACAAAAACGTAAAGTTATTAAACATTTCTTTTGAAAAATTAGGAAGGGGTTAATTGGAAAAAATACACTCATGATACTAAAATATTTAGTAAAATTCTCTCGTAATTTAAAATTTGCACTAAACCCCATGTGGTTTACTAAATAAAATAAAGAGTAAGTCTCTTGTGCACCAGTTACATGGTGCAACTCAAGTTCATTTTTTAAAAGTTAAACAAAATACTACTGAAAAATTTCACATGTTATTACTGAAAAATATATCTTTCAAAGTTTAACTTTTCAGTAATAACATGTGTAACTTTTTAGTAGTATTTTGTCTAACTTTTAAAAAATGAACTTGAGTTGCACCGGGTAACTGGTGCATACCATACTAATCCAAATAAATTCTCTATTTTTTTCAATATCAAGTTAATGATTTTATCCATATTTTGTTGTCTTCTTTATTTAAGATTTCAATATTCGAAAAAAAAATATGAAAAATAGAGAAGTTAGAAAAAATTGTGAACTCACATTTTGTTTTTGATAAGGATAATTTGTTTACTTTAATAAATCGGGGGTTCAGTGTAATTTCCCAATCATGGGAAAATTTTACATAATATTTTCCAAGTACATTAATGGTATTTCGAACGATTAACCCAATATGTCAATTTTAGTTTTAGATTTGAAAATATGCTTACCCACCCACCTTTTCTATTTTCTCAAAAATGGTACTGAGATTTATTTTTGTACATAAATATGCTTAGTATATTTTATTTTCTTAACACTCACAATTCTTCCGCTGCCTTTCATGACCATTACGGCCATCCTTATGCGACCATCTTGCAAATGAGTTACGAAAGGATTGTGAGTGTTGGAAAAAAATACGCCAATTAACAAATAAGGTATTATATTAAAAAAAAATTACAGAGAAAGAAGAAATGGAAAACTCCACAACTCGGAGAAAGGAAGTAAAATAGTCAGGATTAATCGGGTCTCATTAAAAACCTAGCCGTAAACCATCCTTGTGAAAAAATCGGACGTTGGAGAAAAAGAGCACAACCATCTAATCCCACCTTATAGGAGAAAAAATACACCAATTAAGGTAACACATAATGGGTGATATTTTTTCCAAATAAAAAACTAAAAGGTTCATATTTCTAAATTTTCCATTTCTTTTTATTAAACGGGCCCTCTATTGGTTGGTAAGAGATTTGGGGCTTTTTTTTATGATGTGATGGGCTCGTTGCCATTCCCCTAGGTTCGATACTTAAGCCTTTTATGGGCTGAATTTTATTGTATCTCAACAAGATTGGTACTTTTTTTAGGGTTTATTTGGTTTAATGAACGAAATAAATAATTCAAGATATATTAGATAAAATTATAATTTAGATATTGTTATCTATGAGTTAAATAGTATATTTAGATTGATGGATTAAGATAACTAGTAGTGTAAGATAATTCATTTTGGATGTTTGGATTGTAAGATTAATAATAAAAAAACATTCAATTGACAATTTTGCCCTATATATCATAAACAAAAATAAAGTAAATTATGATTTTCATTTTCAATATAAGAGGAGTACCGTACTTCTTTTCTAAGATAATATTATCTATCATTCATAAGATAATTGAATTTTAGTTTTGGGCATTTTATTTATCTTGAGTCTTTGTCCATTAAACCAAACATCAAATTAAATAAGATAATTTAATTTATCTTCCCCTATCTAATGGACAAATGAGGTCTTAAAAGATATCTTCCACTGAGTTTTTCTTCCACAGGTTTGAACGATGCCCTTCTTTTTGAATTGGTTTGTACTTCATTTATTTTCCTTTCCGGGCCCAGATTAAACGCACGCACAAGTGTTTGAAATGCACACATTACACTCATTTAGTTGAGTATACCCACAGAATTTTTCCAGACATTGCTCTCACTCTTAACATCTAAATTGTGCCTCTAAAAGGAAAACTTCTAAAACGTGCGTCGAAAGTTTTTGCCGAAACTGGATTTGTTGCCATCGCGCTAACATTGTCGTGTCAGCGTCGCCGCCATGCCTCATTTGTCTCGCATTTCCTCCAAGAAAATCGGATAGGACTCGTTTTGCTTTCAGTGTGTCCTGTTTTTTGGATCTCTCACTCAATTATAATATTTATGAAGAACTCTCCAAAAATTATTTTTTTGTGCTGAGGCAAAATTATTACTGAGCAAAATAAACCTGTGTGTTGTGTACACTTATAAGATTGCATATATATATATATGAGTGATCCCTTTTCTTTGTTGGAAATTCTCAGGATTCCTAGTCAAGACAAAATGTGTCCTCAACAGGTATTTTTATAATGCCCTCATTAACTAATGCTAACATTTAGTAATTTCATTTTCTTGATTTTGTGTACCTTGCTTCATGCATGGTTGAAAGAATATTTAGGAACATGCCTCGAATTATTAGTCTGTTCATCATCACTCGAAAAAATTCTCTGTTACTCGTTAAAGATCTCAAAACATTTGTTAGATGATATGGAGTTGTTCCCGCAAAAACTACCAAAATTTTAATGAATAAAATTATAAAGGTGGAGAGTGCATAATTAAATTTATCAAGTAATTAGGAATATATTAGTCATTTAAGTATATTATTATACTTTTATATAATTATAAATTGAAAAAATCACAAATTGATATAAAAGTAATGCACTATTTTCAAATAAGTACAAAATTTTTGCATAATAGTGTAAATATAAGTTGAATATAAAATTATTTTTTACATATTGTACATATTTAAACATAGTGAATTATTTTTATATTAATATGTGACTAATCCTTATAAATTTAAGAGTATGTACCCCAAGCAATTGTGGTGCATTTAATTTTAACCTTGGTCTTTTCTTTTTCTTTTAATAAAGGCAAAATTATTTTTCTTTTATTACTAGGGTTCATCTGTGATACGTATGATGGTCTTATTACTTGCTTTGACCCAAAAACCTACGACAAAATTATCGATAGAGACACTCAATTTATTTTCAAGTTGTAGGATTATTATTGAAGGAGTAGACTTTTGTGGACCTGAATTTATGTAAATAAAAAAATGTTATTATTACTAAAGGCATAATAATAATTAATATACATAAGACTGATACTTATAAAAATTAAATTCACACAAATTTCATTGAAATGGTACTATATAAAAATATGGGCTGAATATTTAGAAAGTACGCGCGTGTATCAGTAGTGATACTATTACTGATAAATATTTTATGTTTAAACAATAAAAATATGAAGGCATAATAATAATTAGGAATATACATAAGACGGACTTAAAATCAGTTTCACACAAATTTAATTGAAATGGTACTAAAAATTGTTGGGCTGAATATTTAGAAAGTGTATCAGTAGTGAATAGTGATCGGTTAAAATTATGAAATCTTTTTTTTTTTCTTGAAAGGAAAATTATGAAATCTTAAAATAAATTAATATTTGGTTGGTGAGCATGATTAATAGGGGAATATGAAGTCTGCCGTTGACTAAAGTCAAAATATCAATTCATGTACCCAAAACTCACCGTTTATATTTTGCCTAATTATAATTAAAGTCTAAAGTCTAGTAGACGACAAATTAAAGCCCCTATTATTGAAGTCTAAAGTCTAGCAGACCACAATTTTTTTAAGGGCCATTTGTTTTCTGCACAGCAACTTCTTCACTTTGGTTTTTATGCATAATCAAAATTTTAATTTCATCATAACAAAAAATCGAAATAGTGCCTTTAATGATATATTTATGTACTCTGTGCATGTCATATACATAGATCCTAAGTTTTTTTTTTTGTAATTAAGGTATTATTTATTAATTCTTAGAATATTTGGCATAATTTTTCTTTTAAACTAAATTTTAAATTCAAATGTATGGTATACACATGCATAGTGCATGCTAAAATGACTCTAAGTAAATATATGTGTAATTTACTTTGGGATTTGAAAAGTGAAGGAATTAAATTTATATCAAATCAATGTTTAATATTCCCTCCATCCACCAATCTTATTCTTTTTTTTTTTTTTTTGATGTCCACCAATTTTATTGTCCTTTCTTTTTTGGAAATAAATTACTTAGAAATAAAATTTTGGACCCTATAATAACTCCGCTTTTCTCATATTTAATCTACTTTTTTAATATAATACTAATTTTTCTTAAATTCTATGTATTTACAAGAAGAGTAGTTTGATGTATTTACAAGTATAATCATAGATTTTAGGTATTTGTAGATGTGAATTGATATAGTATTTAAAAATTAGACTTTAACTTCTAAATTTATGGAATAGAAAGCGCAAAATCCTAAATCTATCTCAAACACAACCTAAGGGCATGAATGCATAAATCGACCTAGACAGACATCAGCCAGTCTGGTTTCAGCAAAATCATTTATCCTAGCCTCCTAGGTGTTATTGGGTCTAGATGCATTCTAAGCATGTCTAGGCAGTCAAATTGGTAGGCGAATAATTTTTTAACATTTTACTCTTTGTTTACTACAAAAAGTATATTATTAAAACTATAAAGTAAAAAGTAGATCGATAATTAGCCCCTTCGTCCGCCATCGTTGCCCTCGTGAAAGGGGATGAGATTTTTTACCAATCGAAGAAACCCCCTCCGATGTTGACGAAGGCTATAGTCGAGGAACAACCCTATTTTGTGACTCCGGTTCCACGACGTCTTCGTCATCCTCCTCTATGCCGTCATGTTGCTCATGGCCGAAACCCCCCGGTGTGGCGATCACCATCGATGGCCCCTCTCCACCACCACAAAAACCCCAAATCACCCCCTTTAATGGATGCTGCCCTCTTCATCCCAACTCGGGCAGTTGTCATTTTCTGCTAGATTAATCATGTTTCATCCACAACGGATCTACCCCAAATCAAAATATGAAAGGGAAGAGAGAGAATTTAGAGAGTGAAAGGGACACTTTCAATTCAAAGTGAGAGACGTGAGACGTGAGATGTGTGCTAATTTTGAGTAAAGTTGATGTATTTTTAAAGTGGCATTTCGATAAATAAATAGAATATTTAGGACTATTTTACATGAAAGTGGTCTTACTTGTAATGAATTAAAGTCATTATCCCTATTTGAGTTTTGGGGTATAAAACTAGCCTTTATTGTAATTTTCTCTAATTATAATTCAATTTAATTTTAATTAATTCCTAAATATGTCAAAAAAAATTATAGAAGTGTTTTCAAATATAACTGGAGCATATAAACGTTATTTTTAAAATTGCTCCTCATAATTTTAACTTTTTAAAAGTGCTTCTAAATCGTAAGTAACGTTTGCAAACACATCTTAAAATAAAAATATAAAATAAGTTAAAAAAATTAGGGGAGCTTCTTTCAAATTTTCAATGACAATGAAAATGAAAAATTCATATATTTTTTCTTTGTTCTTAGATATATTGAAGTAATGTTTATTTTATGGTGGTCATGTCATTAGTATTGTGCTCTAATTTTTTTAAAAAATAAATAAATTATTGATCGTTGCGTGAATGAATAATTGAGAAGAATTATTATAAAATTAGAGAAGAGTAATCAAAGAAACAATAATTATCTTATTTAGAAAAAAAATTATATTATGTACTACTTTATTGTTTATCTTTTTACAGCAAGAAAATGATTTTTTTTTATAGATAATAACATGTACAGTACAACAAATCAATTTTCATGAGATCGAGCAGATCAATCAATGGGACATGGACAGTAACCAAAAGAGACAGATACGATACTTGAAATGCCCATTGGTGAAAAAAAAATCACACTAAGGTGTATATACCATCTAAATCTATATCACCATCTATCTCAAGAGAAACAGAAACGAAAAAGACATACAAACATAACCAGAAAAAGAGTCCAACGGGTCGATATGTTCATCGATACTGTATCAACAATGTTAATGGAGTAGATCGACCCGTTGAAAAAGGTATCACCAAGAGTGACGACTGAAACGTCGGCGGTGAAGTTCCTCACACCTGAGTGGTACGGTGGAGTAGGAATCCAGAGGTGTTGTGCTGGACAAAACTGTCGGCGGGAGGAGTGCACCAAGACACAGATCTACATTGTAGAGGGGACAAAACTGCCGGCGATCAACCTTCCTTCTCCGTGAACAGACGGTGCTACACCAGATCGGCAACCGGCTGTGGCTCACGGATGCGCCACCATATGCGTGCGGTGGTACGAAGAAGGCAGCGATCGAAGGAGGTGGCTGCTAGAGTCTTTAGCATATATATAGACCGGAGAGTTTAGAGAGAAAAAAACACTTTTTTATCACTCTATTATTGAAAAATATTCAAACCAATCCCCGTTATTTGCAAAAAAAAATTATCCACGTACTATTAACATATACTCCCTCCGTCCCAGGGGTATTTGCACCCTGGGTTGGCACACGTTTTAAGAAAAATATATTTTTTAAATAAAGTAGTGGTATATGGGTAAATGTGTGGAAAGTTTTGTGAGTGTGCACACAAATCGATGTTTCCCTTTTAAGTAGTATGCAAATTGATCTGGGACAACCCAAAATAAAAAGTGTGCAAATTGGTTAGGGACGGAGGGAGTACATTACATAAGGCATGCTGCAATCTCTATAAAGAATTTTATTGAATTATATTAACTCTTTTTTTTTTTTTTTACCATTCAAATAAAGATGTAAAACGGTTACATAATAGATTGCATGGTAATAAGTTGACCCCTTCTCAAAGACTCAAAGTAAGCCGTCGCCTGCTCAAATCAACCTCGCAAAGTCCCAAAACCGTGTTTATCATCTCACATTTGACTTGTTAAAAATAGTCTCACTTTTGCTATTATAATAATGAAGTGGATGCAAAATTTTTAAACCTCAATCCCAAAATGCCTCAAAACATGCTCCCGCTGCTTTCCTTGATTCTGATCCTCAGCCGCCTAACCTCCACTCCCGCCGCCACAAACACCACCACCGACACATACAACATCCTAAAAGCCACCACCATCGGCAAACACGGCTGCCCAACCCAATGCGGCAACCTCACCGTACCCTACCCCTTCGGCGTCGGCATCAACGGCGGCTGCGCCCTCAGCGACTTGTTCGAGCTCAACTGCACCGCCGCCTATGAGGACCCTCCCCGAGCCTTGATCGGAAACATCCAGGTCTACGACATCTCCGACAACCACCTCCGCATCTCCAACGTCGTCGCCCGGAAGTGCTACGACCGAGCCGGCTCCGTCACCCTCCAGAACACCGCCTCCTCCGGCATCACCGGCACTCCCTTCAGCTACTCGGATCTGAACAAGTTCACCGTCGTAGGCTGCGACGACTTCGCTCTGGTCACCGGCGCCGGCGGCCGGAACTTCACCAGCGGCTGCGTTACCCTCTGCTCGAACGCCGAAGACGTGATCGGCGGCTACTGCTCCGGCATTGGCTGCTGCCAAACGTCTTTGCCGATTGGGCTGAAATACTATTCGACTCAAGTGTCAAGTTTGAATAACCATACGGCGGTGTCGTCGTTCAACCCGTGTAGCTATTCGTTTTTCGGGGAGGAGAACCGGTTCCATTTCCGTGGGGCTTCGGACCTTTCCGACCCGAATTTCGTGGAGCGGGTTCGGGAGACGGTACCCATCGTGCTGGATTGGGCGATTGGGAATTTGACTTGTGAACAGGTTGAGAGTTCTGGAGATTACGCCTGCAAGGCTAATAGCTTTTGTGTTGATTCGGGTACGGGTACGGGTTTGGCTGGGTATAGGTGCAGCTGTCTAAACGGGTATGAAGGGAACCCGTATCTGGATCCAGGTTGCACAGGTATATATATTAGTATAATCATTTCGCTAAATTTTCTCGCATTAATACTCTTTCCATTCAATCTCAAGTTCTGTTTTACTATTTGCCTGGAATTTAAAACAAAAATTATATATTAATATTTAAAGTGATGTTTTATAAATATAGTAAATGTTTTTGTATGTTATTAATAAATAAAAGTAAAAAAAAAAACGTGTGTGAAATGTCTTGGGAAAAAAAAAGAATAGTAACAATTAATTATGTATTGAATGAACCTTAATGTAACAATTGAGTATGGAATGAGAAAAACTATTTCTTCCTATTGTAATTAAAATCAAAATTAATGCCTAACCCCCATTTTTATTTAATATTTAGTAAGGTAAGAGTGTGTTTATTTTAAAGAATAAAATTATCTATACCAAACATCCATAATTTGAAGGAATAGATAATTTTATTTTCGAAATAAATGCACCATAACTCAAGTCAATTTTTGGACTCAAATTAACTTCCTTTATATATACTTTATGTGGGTAGTAATGATATAATTTGTAACCAAATAATATGATCTTTGTGTTTAATTTGTAGATATTGATGAGTGTTCGAATTCAAGCCTCAACAATTGTGACAAGATGTGCATTAATACTTTGGGGAGTTTCAATTGTTCTTGTCCAGACGGAGAATATGGTGATGGCCAAAAGGATGGTAAAGGATGCACCGCTACAAACTCAGAGTTTCCTGTTATCAAAGTTACATTAGGTATTCCTTATTTCTTTATTGGATATTGTAATGTAATATTAATATATTCTCAAATCACCAAATAACATGTGACCAGTCTTTTCTTTTAATGATATTCTTCGTTCTTCATCTAAAGGTTTTCCCATCAATTATACACGCAGGTATTGGATTTGGGTTTTTAGCTGTAATTATTGCTGCAACTTGGATATATTTTGGTTTCAAGAAAAGAAAATTGATGGAACTAAGGGAGAAATTCTTCCAGAAAAATGGTGGTTTTATATTAAAACAGCAAATCTCAAGAAACGAAGGTCCAATGGGTTCAACAAAAATATTCACAGCTGAAGAGCTTAAAAAGGCTACCAACAATTATGCAGATGATTGTATTCTTGGTAGAGGTGGATATGGAACCGTTTACAAAGGGGTTCTACTCGATAAACGCATTGTCGCTATCAAGAAATCGAGAGTGGTGGATGAAAGTCAGGTTGAGCAATTCATTAACGAAGTTGTCATTCTAACACAAATCAACCATCGAAATGTTGTTAAACTCTTAGGATGTTGTCTTGAATCTGAGGTTCCTTTACTAGTATATGAATATGTCTCCCACGGTACACTTTTCGAGCACATCCACCGTGGGACGAGCTGGTTATCTTGGGAGAATCGACTAAGAATCGCCGCAGAAGCTGCAGGGGCTCTGTCCTATCTTCATTCAGCTGCTGCAATTCCGGTCATCCACAGGGATGTTAAATCAGCCAACATATTGGTAGATGATCATATCACTGCAAAGATTTCAGATTTTGGGGCATCTAGACAGGTTTCCCTGGACCAAACTGAAGTGACAACTTTGGTCCAGGGGACACTCGGATACCTGGATCCCGAGTACTTCCACACGAGTCAGTTAACAGAAAAGAGTGATGTTTACAGTTTTGGTGTAGTTCTTGCAGAACTTTTAACGGGTAAAAGACCCATCGACTTGGAAAGGAGCCACGAACAACGAAACCTTACGACGTATTTCATCATGGCAATGAAGGAAAATATACTTTTTCAAGTGTTGGAGCCTCGGGTGGTGAGAGAGGGATCTCTAGAGCAGCTCCAGGCAATTGCTCAACTGGTAAGGAGATGCTTGCATTTGAGCAGTGAAGATAGACCTACGATGAAAGAAGTGGCAATGGAACTCGAAGGTTTGAGGAAGTTTAACAAACATCCTTGGGCTAATCAACCTATTATTCATGATGAAGAATTAGTTGGATTGATGAGTGAGAAATCTGATCTTTATGATGTCCCAATCACATCTACTGATCTTTATACTGTTCCGATCAATGATTACAGCAACGCTGGAGCATTCTCCGACCAGTATAGCTTGAACACCGATCCAAGCCAGGCAATTTTTCCTCGTGCCAACATGCCTCGTTGATGAACATAATTATGCGCATATATATTAACTGCATGTTGTATGCTCCCTTTTTATTTTATGCATTAAATTAATACTTAACGCTACAAATAAATTTGTACTCACTTTCATGATTCTAGTGTTCTAATTTCTTAATTAGTTACTCGTTTAGCTTTGAGATTAATGGTTACTCAATAAAATTTGCATTTTAGTACGAATCAAACGATAGAAATTAATTGAGTTGCAGGCTAATTAGTCTTAGGTTAAATTTAAACAAGAATATTATATGCAACTGGCGTACGGTGCACTCACTCAACATATGAAGTTGTTTATACCAAAAAGTGCGGGTTAATTACACTGAAAAATATGTGTTGATTACATTGAAAAGTTTATACTGTTATCAGTTTTCAGTGTAAATTTTTTAGTGCAATCAACCACAATTTTTAGTGTAATTAATTTTTATTTTTCAGTGTAAATAATCTCAAATGTTGAGTGATTACAACGTGTACTAATGCATTCAAGACTTACTCAAAATTTAATGGAAGATATTTGGAGCAACATATTCACACTTAGTCGACAATTCCATGTCTGAACTTATCTTTCTTGCAAATTCGACGCTTATGTAAACATTAGTAAAATGCATTTTGGTCTTATTGAATGCGCCCTTATGTAACTATCTCAATTATTTAAAAAAAAAAAAAAGGTATAACTTTCATATTAAATTACATATAATAAAAATGGGTGACTATATAAGTGCAAATATTTTGATGATGGTGAGATGTCAATTAACTTAATAATTTATAAGTTAAAATCGTATATGATATTGTTTCACACCTATCACATTCTATAAAGATGAGACTCTAAAATTCAGTTATTAAATTAGAACTTATAACTTACATATACTTGTAAATTAATCATGAGTATGTTTTATACGAAAATAGTTCATCATAAATTTATTATAAAATTATTTTAAAGTATCAAATATATAGTTAAATGTATTAAAATATTCATCAGAAGTTCTATCAAATGTCTAGGTCAGTAAAATTTATAATAATTATAATACTTCCTCTGTCCCGAAACTACTTTTATAGTAGTTTTGGGCACGCAAATTAAGAAAAAATAAGTATGTGAGTGTAAAGTTAAATAATAAAATAAAAAAAATTATATTTTATTGACTTTTGTGAGTGTAAAAAGTTTCTTTTTTAAGTGTGTGAAAGAAGAGTTTGGACGTCTAAATAAGGAAAGTATGAAAGTAGTTTTAGAACGAATGGAGTATAATATTATTGACCCAAATTTTTTATACTTTTAATGAAATTTTTGATATACCTGATCAAATGTTTGATACTTTAAAATTAATTAATGATAAGCTTATCATGAACCCTTTTTATATAAAACTTTACCATTGATTATAATTGAGTACTTTTTATAGGCAAAATTAAGTAGTCTTGGTCTTACGCAAAACACCCTTGGAATAATTAGAGGTAGGTACATCCTGCATGAATATAATTATAAACTATATATATATATATATAATATGAAGTCGATGTCGCGTTGACAAATGCGCAAGGATTTTGGCCCATTCTTCTTCTTCTTCTTCTTTTTTTTTTCAAAAGCAAAAATGTTTAATTAGCTCTCTTTATTACAAGTGCAAATAGAATCAAAAGATCCATCCACAAATTTCAGTGAGTCTACTTGGCTTTGGTTTTCATGATTTTTTTTTTTCAGACGGAGTTTTCATGAATATTTAAGTGTAACAAAACTCAGAGATTAATTGGTATTAATGTCACACTTCTGCCATTTATTTAATTTTGATTTTTTATTTTAGAACAAAAATTCATGATTTTGAAAATTATAGTAAATTCATTTATGCGGTTCATTTCATGAATAACACTGGGATTTTATTTTATTAATATTATTCTAAGTTTGTTGTTATATAATTTTCATTTTTTTTTTGTATTGTTTACTAAGGGGGAATTTATTCATGTTTGATAGCATGATTGTCCCAACTACGAACATAGACATTTTTAAATTTCGTGAGATTATTCTAAATTAACGTCACAAATTAACAGACCAAATTTCAATTTCTCGGTAAAGACAATAGCAAATTGTTTCATTGTAATTAATTTTTCTTCATTTTATGTGGCATCACACTTGATTTCTTTTTTTATTGAAATATGTCCAATTATTTTTTAGCGTAAACTTACAATAAACTTAGATATTACTATAATTTTTTATAGCAAATCTTTGGATTTTTTTTTTTCTTTTATCAGTAAAGTTTGTTAGTAGTTAGAAGTTAGTTTATCAAGTCTCCTTATACCACAAGAATATCCCAAAGAGAATCGAACGCAGATCACTCACTCAAGTGAGGAGCCTGATTTGCAAATCTTTGGATTCCTACCCCATTCCGTAAAAATATAGGTTTGCAAATCTTTGGATTCCTACCCCATTCCGCAAAAATATAACTTCTAAACTTGCTCTCTCTAACTTCAATCCACGTTCATATTCATGTCTTAATTTCTGTGGAAACTTTGTGCGTTTTCGACTCCACTCCATTAAATATTATCTTATTTTCGACTCCACTCCATTAAATATTATCTTATTCCTAAATACATTCCATACGCTCCTAGTGTCACGTACCGTCCACAAAGTTGAATTTTTTTTGTCTTTTCTTATATATATCGAATTGATTCATAATGGAAACCATGAAGATTTTTTATCAAGTCTAATAGTATTCCCAAAATTATAAGTGTACATATAATAATTTCAAGGATAAAAGTGTTCAAGTTAATACTTCTAATAAATATTCTTTTTTTCATATAAAAGCTCATATTTCAATTCTAGCCGGTAATTTCTCGTTGTACAATAATATATATAATTAGTTGCACATATTTATTTAAGAGTATACGTGTGAGAACACACCGTCTCATTGCATATGATATTTGTTTATTAATAAAAATTATCACTTTAATATAGTGATAAAAAAATTAATAAAAATGCTAATATTTTTGTTAGAAGTGACTATCAACTTTTATTAAAATTTTATTACTTTTTAAAAATAATAATTTTTTTATTAATAAGTAATATATTTCATGTTATGATACGGCATATATTTTTTTCTTTATTTAATAATGTATTATATACACAAAACTTTATGCATCAAGCAGAATTCCAGTTCTTACAATAGTATTAGTCTACTACAACAACAAAAAAGTCTTTTTTTTTTTTTTAAGTTAATAAAGAAGCAATAATATAAAGAGGTATATGAAGTCGTCGTTGAGAAAAATTAAAAAAATTCAAGGATTAAACTCTACACTCACATGGGCGATCTGGATGTGCAAGGATATCTCGAGTCTTTGACCCATTCTATGGCCGTATATTGTGCTCATTAAAGTCTAAAATAGCTGTAAGGCAACTTGGCTTTCCTTTTCTCAATAATCAACGTATACAAAATTCGGAATGCTATTATTTAAGGTTTTGTTACAAGATAAAAACTTTGTACAGTGAATTCATATTTATTAATTATTACTATTATATATATATTATCACTATTATACTTATTTATTATTGTTGTTATGCATATATACTATTATTATTTTAAAAATACATTTATAATAGTGATAGTCATTATGCATAATTTGGGGCATAATTAGATACCTAATCAATAACAAGAGATTCCATCTCTATTGGAAAGGAGAAATTGAGGATGAGCATGTAAGACCCCAGGGACCTTTAAAAGATTCGACGCATGAGAAAAAGTAAACATTTTTACAAAATTTAATTAACTTTAGCATACATCTTCAACGCTATTAAAGACAAAATATGCTTAAACATTGTCATCTACTACGGAATGTGCCACGTCAATCCAATGACAAACGATTTTGCGCCTACCATAGTAGCTCTAGTCATAATACAATTAGGTGTTGTGATCTCCTTGGACAGCTATAGAAGTTGTTTGATAAACGGAAGCTGAACGAATTTGTCAAACGACCAACACTAACAAACTGGAGTTGCACACCTAGAGATTGAGGATGATGATTTTTGTAACAGTGATACAAGTTTATTTGAGTTCGAGTTTACAATAGACTCACTCTTGTTAGAATTTATATGTTTATTTAACTTATTTTTTATTTATTATATTTGGGGGGTTTATTTGTATTATTCTAAATTGTGTTATATATATTTTCCGTAAGTTATACTCCTTTCAGTTCTCTATTTATTTCTTATTTTGTCATTTTTTTCGTCTTTTTATTTACTTTTTTCAAATAAAATATAATTTTATATAATTAAGTAGCTAGTTCATATATGCATTTGGATGCATGCTATACATTAAATTTTTTGAGTCAATTTCAATTTAATTTTGACTTAACCCAAACTCATAAAAACTCGCGGGTCACATTGAACTGGATCAAGCGCCCATCTTCTTGCTTAGAATCATAGTCCATAGAAAATCGCTGCTGAACAAAATCATATGCCTCAAGCAACTTTGATGGTGGCAACAACAATTCGTTTTGTTTCCTTTGTGCCGGATTCCATAGAAGAATGTCTTCAAAGTCGGATACAACGAGAGCAAATCTATTGCAGGAGCATAAATGGATAAGGTTCAATTTGGGGTCCCAATATCTAATAACTGGAAGGAAATTAGGTCTATATAGTGCAGTCACTTGGTATCCTAACAGCACCGCTAGAACTTGTTTTATAGCAGTGATGCAAATGGAGGTTGATGAAATTTTTTCTGCCAATCAAAGAGCGTCACGGCTTTGAATAATACGTCGGGAACTTCTAAGAGTATGCCAATAATACACTAAAAACAACTCGTTAATATTTTAAGGACAAATCAATAAACACCGAGAATAATTCACTAATACCTTAAGAATATGTCTAGTAATACTAATACCCAAGAACAAGTCAGTAATTTCTCAAAACCAACTCACTAGTACCTAAGAGCAAGTAATTAATACTCCAAAAAAATAACTCACCAATACACTAAAAACAACTCGCTAACACCCTAAGAAAAAATCACAAAAATTATTGGATTGTGAAAAAATCAAAATTGAAGTTAACATTAAACCTAAAATCTAAGTGCATAATAAGTGCACCAAGAATTTGTGTTTTTATATTTCCACACTTTATTTCTATTGATACATTAAAATACTTTATATATTATATATATCGCATATTATCTTCTCTTCACCACATCAATTGTATTATATTTATATTATACTTCCTCCAAGCCACTATAAGTTGCACATTTTGTCATTTTCGTCTGTTCCATTATATGTTGCTTATTTGCTCTATTACTTTTTTTTTTTAAACTACTATTCACTTCTTTATTATAATTTTCAATACTTTTTACACTAATCCCATAATCTTTTCACTTTTTCTCCATCACATCACCTATATTATATCAATATTTTATACTCTTCTTAATATTTGTGTCAAAAAGTAACGAGCAATTTATAGTGGAAGGTAGAGAGTACTATGTATCTTAATACTTGTGTCCAGCACAAATAGGAAATAATTATGTGGACGACAAAGGGGCAAAAAAATACCTACGAATTTAGATTTGAATTGACTACGAATTGCCTATAAAAATTTTGAATCATATAAACATTTTCATTCTTAATCTAAAAACAATTTATCAACGAAATCAATTTGCTTACGGAATGAAATCCTAGATACCACGAAACAATTTATCTACAAAAAATTACATATACATAATTTGCCTACAAAAAAAAAGGGTAAATTAATTATAGGTAAAGAATGGAAAATGCATCTAGAGTTAAAAAAATATAGGCAATCTACATTACAAAATTTCCAATAAATTTTGTACACTATAGATATAGTATAAATTAGTGGGAGCAATACAAATTTGCATAAAGAATGAACATAAGACTAATTAAAGAATCAACACGGTAATATGGCAATGGAATGGCCCCCGACTACCTACATCCCTCCTCAAAGTCAACCCTCATCCAATGATCAATTATATTACAAAATTTGCCTCCCATATTAATCAAGCATATATATATATAGTTTGCTAAGCAAAACCATAACTAATTAATCCCCGTGGAAACATGCTGTCACTACTATCCTTCTTCATTCTGATCATCAGCGCCGCCGCCGACACATACGACATCTTTAAAGGGCCCACCATCACCAAACCCGGTTGCCCCGCCCAATGCGGCAGCCTCACCGTACCCTACCCTTTCGGCATTGGCAGCGGCTGTGGCATCGACGAAATGTTCGAATTCAACTGCACCGCCGCCTATGAAGACCCTCCCCGAGCCCTCATCGGAAATATTCAAATCTTCAACATCTCCGACCAACACATGCGCATCTCCAACGTCATGTCCCGGAGATGCTACGACGCCACCGGCTCAATAACCTCCGATATCCCTGCCTCCTCCAGCACCGTCGGTATACTTACATAATTATTTCATTTCTATTATAAGAGTGGTAGTCTTGATTTTAATAGGATTTGAACTTATAATTTTTAAGGTAACTTTTTTTTTTTTTTCCATTTTGAAGATTTTTTTTTTTTTATTTGGACATAAAAAGTTTATTATACTCTTATTATTTCAATTTTAATCAAGATTGACGGATGATTGACAAATTATTTAGTAATCGAAAATAAAAATTTTTATTGATATAATAAATTAATTTTTAATTGATTGTATTTGGTTATGAGTATAATAAATTAAAATTAATTATAAATTAAAATTGGTGTAGCAAGGTTAGTATTCTTTACAAAAAGGAACAATTTTATAAGTTTTCACATTTTTATTAGAAAATAAATTTCAAATTAAATATAAATTTATAGGGAGACTTGAAATTAATCAAGTTATATTAATTCTTGTAACAGGTACTACTTACAGCTTCTCGGAACTGAACAAGCTCACCGTGGTCGGCTGCGACGACTACGCTCTGGTTATGGGCTCCGGTGGCCGGAACTTCTCCAGCGCCTGCTTTACGCTCTGCTCGAATATCGAAGATGTGATCGACGGCGAGTGCTCCGGCGTCGGCTGTTGCCAAACAAGTCTGCCCAAGGGGTTGAAACGATACTATATTTCTATGTCTAGTTATTTTTTGCATACCAATATCTCCTCATTCAACCCGTGTAGTCACGGATTTTTCGGAGAAGTGGACCGATTCGTTTTTCGCGGGGCGTCGGACCTTTCCGACCCGAATTTCATGGAGCGGGTTCGAGATACGGTGCCCATCGTGTTGGATTGGGCGATTGGGAATTCGACTTGTGCGAAAGTTGAGAGTTCTGGAGATTACGCCTGCAAGAGTAATAGCTCTTGTGTGGATACGGATACGGGTATGGATGGGTATCGGTGCAGCTGTATAAACGGGTTTGAAGGGAACCCGTATCTGGATCCAGGTTGCACGGGTATAATCTTCTCCCACATGCATCTTTATAATTATTTTGTAGGCCAAAAGTATAATTGACTTGTTAAATTCGTGAGCCAAAATATTATTTTATTTGCTAATGGTTTGAAAATTTTAGTATTCTAATGACAAACTTGCTAGATTAAAAAAAAATTAACTGGGCATGGTGTAATTTTTAGAGATCCAATAGTAAAATAACAGAATAATGTCAATTCAAGGTTAAAAAATGGTAAAATTATTAATGTTTAAAATATATTTCCTATCGATTCAAACTTTAAAATATAGAAAACTATTAATCTAGGATTTGAAATATAGAAACAGTCAATTAAGACTTCGATATTTTAAGACATGTTATAGTTTAGATTCTTTATTTATATATATTGTTATAATTATTTTTATTACTATTTTTTTCCAATCATGTAAAGTTAGTCTCTTTTCTATATTACTATTGTGTCACAATAGATCGGATGAGTCATAAATTAATAGTTGTTATCTTTCAAATTCTAAAATGAGAGTTTTCTATCTTACTATTGTGTCACAATATGTAATCAATTTTTTTTGTGATAGCCACATTAATTTATTTTCAAATTTATAGATATTGATGAATGTTCGGATCCAAACCTCAACAATTGTGACAAAATTTGCATCAACACTCCGGGGAGTTTCAGTTGTTCTTGTCCAGAAGGACAATTTGGTGATGGTCGAAAGGATGGTAAAGGATGCAATGCAACAAGCTCTCAGTTTCCTGTGATCAAGGTTGCTTTAGGTAATTCTGATTTCTTTCTTGGATATGCTAATGTAACATTTATATTAGAATATTCAAATAACATGCATGAGGTGAACTTTTTCTTTAATGATATTCATGATCATTTTTCCAATAATGCATTGTATATTCAGGTGTTGGATTCGGATTTTTGGCCATAATTATTGCTACAACTTGGATATATTTTGGCCTCAAGAAAAGAAAACTGCTACAACTAAGAGACAAATTCTTTCAACAAAATGGTGGATTTCTACTAAAGCGACAGATTTCGTCGAATGAAGGTCCGATGGATTCAACAAAAATATTCACAGCTGAAGAGCTCGAGAAAGCCACAAACAATTATGCAAACGATAGGATCCTTGGAAGGGGTGGATACGGCACCGTTTATAAAGGAGTTCTCCCGAATAAGCAAGTCGTTGCTATCAAGAAATCGAGAGTGATGGAAGAAAGCCAGATAGAGCAATTCATCAACGAAGTTGTCATTCTTACGCAGGTCAATCATAGAAATGTTGTTAAACTCTTGGGATGTTGTCTGGAATCTGAGGTTCCTTTGCTTGTGTACGAATATGTCTCTCATGGGACACTTTTTGAGCACATCCACCGCCGGACGAGTTGGTTATCTTGGGAGAATCGATTAAGAATCGCATCAGAAGCTGCAGGAGCTCTGTCCTATCTCCATTCAGCTGCTGCAGTTCCGGTCATTCATAGGGATGTGAAATCGGCAAACATTTTGCTGGATGAATATATCACTGCCAAGATTTCAGATTTTGGTGCATCTAGACTAGTTTCCCTGGACCAAACCGAAGTGACCACGTTGGTTCAAGGGACACTAGGATACTTGGATCCCGAATACTTTCAAACTAGTTTGTTGACAACAAAGAGTGACGTCTACAGCTTTGGAGTCGTTCTGGCAGAGCTGTTAACGGGTAAGAGACCCATCGACATGGAGAAGAGCCAAGAGCAACGAAACTTGACAGTCAATTTTGACTTGGCAATGAAAGAAAATCGACTTTTTCAAGTGTTGGATCCCCGGGTCATGAGGGAGGGGTCTTTAGAGCAGATCCAGGGGATTGCTGAACTAATAAAGAAGTGTTTGCATTTAAATGGAGATGATAGACCTACAATGAGAGAAGTGGTGATGGAACTTGAGGGTTTAAGGAAGTTTAACAAGCATCCTTGGGCTAATCAACTTGCTACTGAGGATGAATCTGTTGGATTGATGAATGAAACATTTGAATCCGCTGATATTTATGCAGCTCCAATTACATTGAGTACTGATCTTTATACTGTCCCGATTAGTACTTATAGTGACACCAGTGAATTGTCTGTGCAACACAGTTCGACAGATGACCCGAGTCAGGCAATTTTCCCTCGTGCCAACAGCCTTCGATTAAGATGATTTATGCCAATAGTCTTTATGTTATATCTGAACTCTATTTCTGCGATCTTTTTTTTTTTTTTTCCTTTTTCCTTCTAACAAAGGAATGTTAATCAAGTTTTGTTTGGTTGTTATTCAACTTACGAATTTGATGTTAATTTGCTATGAAGGTTGTAAGATTTTCTTTTACAGTTAAATATTTATAGTTAAGATTGAATTTTAGAAAATGATACACTTTATATAAATAAATCATCTCTTATTTTTTGGAAGAATGGTAAAGTTTATTATTGTAAGGGTAAACTTAAAAATTACTCCCCCGTTCCAGTTTTATTTTTTTGTTTGACTTTTTGATATTTTTAATGGAGTTGATTTGTATTATTTAAATTGATAAAATAATATTTTATGAAAGAGTCTTAATTAATTTAAGTAAATAAAATTATAGGAATATATTTTGACATGTAATTATTAGTGATGATGTGTAATTTATATATATAGGAAGTGAATAATGACATGAAAAAAAATTGAAACTGAAAGAGTAGTAATTTGCATTGCAAATTTGATAACAATTTTAATGGTCTCACGGTGGGACGGTTTCACAGAGTTTTTTTCTCCATATTTACCATCTTGAAAAGGGGCATAAATTATGGAAGTTTGGAAGTCAATGGCGTAAGAAAAGATTGGGATCGAGGCAATAAATGGATCGTAACATCAAAAGCGCAAAAAATGAAACTGGAATTTTAGGGATTAATAACCACATAGAAACTCTCTAGTCTTCACTATCTTAGTAGCTTTTGGTAGATAAGAAGTTAATTAGCTCTATTTAATCATACAAGCCTAAAAAGATAGGTCTTCAATTGCTTTGTGACAATCTTTAACCAACACCAAGAAAATAACAAATAAAAGATTATTAGTACATGAATTGAAATGATTGAGATCATAAGAATAGCACTCGAAAACATTTCTCCTTTCCCTTGCACTTCATCTCAAATTTAGGTTCTACTTTTGTTGATTGTCTTAACTGATTTTAATTTAATTGATCTTGTTAATTGCTTTACAATTCTTAGATTAAAAATTGGACTAGTATCTATAATACTTATGACAATATACAACTTTAGGAATACATTGTTCTTTTAGCATGTACTTGAACTACTTAGTCATATACATGCATTATTATAATTATTCAACTATTTTTTTGGTTGATTTGCTTAATTAACTATTTGTGCAAATTTACGAAAAAGTCAATAGGTATATGTTATCGTCACTTATCCTATTTTTTATATTTACGTTTAAAAAGAATGAAGTGTATTTTTTAAATATTTGAATCTGAATAAC
>JAPKLY010000012.1:97556-109414 GCA_026898435.1 Prunella vulgaris
CGGTGCATATTTTTCTGTGAAGTCGTGAAAAATGTCGGATGAGGAAAGGGAGGAGAAGGAGTTGGATCTCACGTCCCCTGAAGTTGTCACCAAATACAAATCCGCTGCTGAAATTGTCAACAGTTAGATTCTAGTTCTTGATCTTTTGTCTTTTTTTTTTTTTGTGGATTAATGTTTGGGGTGGGGTGGGGTGGGGGTGTTCTTGTCTGATTTGTTTTATTGTTGCTTTGATGGATGCACGAAATTGCCAATTGAATAAATGCAGAGGCGTTGCAGTTAGTGTTGTCAGAATGCAAGCCAAAGGCAAAGATTGTTGACCTTTGTGAAAAAGGAGATGCTTTCATCAGAGAGTGAGGATAATCTTAACCTTTTCTAATTTGTATAAGCCTTTATAATACAAATATTGAAATTTTAGCAATATTATTATATTACAAAATTATATTTTTTGTATGTGCTTTGATGTATTATTCTTAATTGGAATAGGCAAACAGGAAACATGTACAAGAATATGAAGAAGAAGATAGAAAGGGGTGTAGCGTTCCCAACATGTGTGTCAGTGAACAATACAGTCTGCCATTCTTCACCATTGGCCAGTGATGAGGCTGTTTTGGAAGATGGAGACATAGTGAAAATGTGAGCTTTTGTTGGTCCTTTCCTATATTCACATGCTGATTTTTGTATTTGTGTAATATTTGGTTTAGTCTGTGTCATGGGAGTAATGATCTTTAAATACAGTGATATGGGGTGTCACATAGATGGCTTTATTGCGGTTGTTGCACACACCCATGCACTTCAGCAGGGACCAGTCACTGGGCGGGCAGCTGATGTTATTGCTGCTGCAAATACAGCTGCCGAGGTTGCTCTAAGGCTTGTTAGGCCCGGTAAAAAGGTATAGTTTGCCTTGGTGTTTTTTGTTGCTTCTCCATGTTTTATATTCGTTAAGCTCGATTGGTTTGTGGCTTGCTATGGATCTAATAGTATGTTTCTGAAATGTAATGCATATGAAAGTGAAAATTGTAGTTCTGATCTTTCCTATGTTTTTGTGCAAAACACCCAACTCATGTTAGCAACTATTAACCTAAATGATGAACACTTTCACTTAGCTATGTGTCCAAATATAGATGATGCCATTGTCATAGTTACTATGTTGGAGGACTGGTTAATTGCTATTTAACTGAAATGGCATTGGAGTGATTGTTGTGGTCAAGCATTAGAGTATAGATTGATTTCAAAAGCTTCAAATTTCACTTGTAAATGACACAAGTTGAAGTTATAGAAATTTTCCCAATCATTTTTCTATTTTATAGTATGTTAATTGCATAGTTCACCAAATGTTTGTTTCATCCTTGTTCTTGTTGAATGTTGAGTATATTATCTACTTGTGATATTCATTATTTAGTAATTTTTTAAATTTCTAACTACGTGTTTATTATTAATGGTAGAATAAAGAAGTCAGTGAGGCGATTCAGAAAGTTGCTGCTGCTTACGACTGCAAGATTGTCGAAGGAGTGTTGAGTCATCAAATGAAACAATTCGTAATTGATGGTAACAAGGTTGTGTTAAGTGTCCCGGGCGCTGATACTAGAGTTGATGATGCGGAATTCGAGGAAAATGAGGTATACGCAATTGACATTGTTACAAGTACTGGTGAAGGCAAGGTAATTATTCTCCTTGATGTTAATCACTCATTTCATATCATTATTAAATTCTTGTCTCTAACAATGTTATGAAAATTGCAGCCAAAATTGCTTGATGAGAGGCAAACAACTATATATAAAAGGGCTGTTGACAAGAATTATCACCTTAAGATGAAAGCATCTCGGTTCATTTTCAGTGAAATAAGCCAGAAGTTCCCTATCATGCCATTTTCTGCTAGGTTTGTTGTGAAGAGCAGGTTTTTGTAGTTCTCTTTTTCCCTTCAGCTGAAGATAACAGGAGAAAATTGATGACATTATACAGGGCTTTGGAAGAGAAGCGTGCTCGTTTGGGTCTTGTAGAATGTGTGAACCATGATCTTCTACAGCCATATCCTGTACTGCACGAGAAGCCTGGTATGAACTCATCGTTGTCTCAGGAATGCTGCTCACCCCCACCCACCCCAGCCCACACTGAGAATGGTTGAATTATACACATTGATTCTATAACTTAAATACTTTAATTGCAGGTGACCTAGTTGCACACATCAAGTTCACAGTTTTGCTTATGCCTAATGGGTCCGATCGAGTCACATCTCATTCACTACAGGAATTGCAACCCACAAAAACAGTAGATGATCCTGAAATCAAAGCCTGGTTAGCATTGGCTACTAAAACAAAAAAGAAAGGTGGAGGGAAGAAGAAGAAAGGTGAGTTTGGATTCAGATTGTGTATTATATTAACTTTTAGCTATTTAGAGATGAACTTTTTCTTAAATATTTGTGATTTTCGTTTGCTCCAGGTAAGAAGGGGGACAAAGGTGAGGAAACGGCTGATGCTGAGATGACGGAAGCAGCCGCCTAAGAATGACTAAGTCTCATGTGATGTGTTCTGTACTTTTGTTTATGAAATTTTGGGTTATTCCATTGTATTTGGTTCTTGTTAACTTTTTTGTTATACTAGCTGCAGATTGTCGTTTACTGTACACTGTTTTTTGATCACCCGCTGTGTATCTTCATTTGTTCATTAGATAGAAACGCATAGTAATCTGAACAAGAATTTACTGTAGTCTCCTTGCCTGCACTCACTTTGATTCTAACTGCGACTTTAAATAGTCATTTTTGAGATTTTGATTATATTTCCAACTTAAAAACGAAATAATTTAGGATTAAAATTCGGCACTTTGTTAAAAAAATTACTGGAAATTACGGTTGATTCAGTTAGCAAGAGTGATTGGCATACCTGAAATTATTTTTTAAATTAATTTTTTGTTTAGAAAATAATGTTTGTCACTTTGCTTCTTTTTTTTTCTCTACCATGAAATTAGTGGTTGGACAATTATTCACGGATTTTGGGTATCACTGACCAGAGCGGTCTGATCGGATTTTTGTGTGCCGGGTACATGATGTTTTGATTGGGTATTCGATATTTATGTTTGAATTACTTATGGAGATCGGGTATCCGAAATTTATTTTCTAGCCTAGTTAAGAATCAACATTTTAATTAATAAATTTAACAAAAGGATTTAAACAAAATTTAAAGTTATGATAAGTTTATATATAAGCACTATTTTTTGAGTTTATTGTCTGAAATTTATTGATATTTTTCTTGATATTGAATGATATTTTATTCAATGCAGGTTGATATTTATTGATTTTTTATTTTTATAGATATTATGAAAATAATATTTTTATCCAATATTAATATTAATAAAAATAAAAAATAGATGTATTATGGATAAGTATGTATTGTGTGAAAATAATTTATGATATGAATCATATTTTAATAGGATAAAAATGATATTTATATCACAACATGGTTCATATAAAAAAAAATTACTCTCTCTATCTTTCTATAAGTTGTTCATGTTGCCATTTTCGTCCATCTTTCTATAAGTTGCTCATTGCTTTTTTACCTTTTTTGGAAACTACTATTCACTTATTTATTATTATTTTCAATACTTTTTACACTATTTTCATTACTTTTTCACTTTTCTCCATCACATCACTCATATTTTTTAACTTTTTCTATCACATCACTTATACTTTTTCACTTTTTCCATCACATCACTTATACTTTTTCACTTTTACCTTAATTCGTGTGCCTAAAAGCAACGAGCAACTTATAGAAATACGAAGGGAGTATAATAATTGGATATATTAGGAAAATACGGTACGGATTCCCGTCTGAAGCTCGATTCTCTGTAGGCACTAATTTAAGAGGATTATATATAAAAATGTCCTCTCGATATGTCACGTCCACAAAGCCTTCAAGAAATTGCTTTGTCTTAGCAAATCTTATTCAACTTTTGCTCTATTATTATCCCCTATTTCACCGATTTTTTTTTTTATTTAGACATTACACATAAATTTATACACTACAAAAAATATTAATTTGTGTATACATTCATAAAATATTACACATATTTACTTATATGTTAGTATCCCTCCGTCCCGTAGGAATTTGCACCCTTACGGGACGACACATTTAAAAAAAAAAAATAGTTTTATATATAAAGTAGTGGTATATGAGTAAATATGTGTAAATGTTTGTGAGTGTGCACGTAAATCAATGATTTCTTTTTTAGTAGTGTGCAAATTTATGTGAGACGTCCAAATAAAGAAAGTGTGTAAATTCCTGCGGGACAGAGTGAGTACTATTTTACATATAAAACTATTTTTTTAAAAAAATATGTCGTCTCGTAGAGTGCAAATTCCGAAAGAGTACTATTTTTCACGATGCACACATATTTATTATTATTTCATTTGGTTCGTAAGATAAAAGTATCTATCCGTCAAAAATATTTTTTGCGGATAGATACTTTTATCTTACGAATCAAATGAGCCCTAATATTTTTTAATCCGTGCTGATAAGATTTATACGACCAATAAAATGGGACGGTATTTACTTTTGCCCTACAAATAACATTTGTTATTCGTATGAATTTTATAATTCACACCCTCTACATATTTATGTTCTTCTTTTGAATTAATAACTTAACATTCTATTTAGATGTTTGGTTTAACGAGGAAAATATATGATAATAATCTATTTGATTTATTTTTACTAAAATACTCTTTTTATATTAAAAAAATATATTTTAATTTATAATCTTATTTTTGTTTATGATATAAAGGATAAATTTGTCAATTATATTTTTTGTATTAATTTTATAATCAAAACATTCAAATAAAATTATCTTATGCCTTAGTTTTGTATGCACCAGGTGCGCCGTGCAACTCAAGTTTACTTTTAAAAAGTTATACAAAATACTACTGAAAAGTTATACATGTTATTATTGAAAACTGTATCTTTAATGATGTAACTTTTCATTAATAATTTGTGTAACTTTTCAATAATAAATGATGTAACTTTTTCAAATTACAATTGAGTTGCATGGTACACCTGGTGCACAAGAGACTTACACTTATCTCATATTATTAATTATCTTAATCTTTCAATTCAAACATATTACTTAACTCACAAATAACAATATATAGATTATAGGTTTAACTAATCTATTTTATCCATTAAACAAAATTAGACATATATTTTTTACACAATTGTGATTAGGACAAGACAAAAATTTGTATGAGTTCAAGTTCACAGTAAACTTGTGTTATCAATTATCACTGTTATGCATATTTACTATCACTGTCAAAATATCAAGTGTATTTTTGTAACAATGATAATGATTATAAATAACAGTGATACGAGTTCATGTGATCTCGGGTTCACAAGAGACATACTCTTAGGACAATGGACAATCATAATTATAATTATAATATTTATAATTAATTGTTATAACGCTTTGTTTTTTCAATTAATAATTTGTCAGTTTGCTTTTCTACAACATGTAGGTTGAATTAATTTAAAACATTGTTATGGATTGAACTTTAAGTCAATTCTAAACCTTTGCTAGCTTTATATTAAACAATTACTAAAATAGATATGATTAATTTATTATTAATGTTAACAAATAATTAAAATAAATGAAAAAAATCCTAGGAAATATAATTACAAAAAAAAACCCTACACTGTACTGTGGCACTGGCAATTCGGAAACGAATATATAAGCCTTACTGTCACTGCCTTTCTTCACTCAAACCCTACCTCATTTTTTCTCAAACACTGTAAACCCTAATTTTGCTCTACTTTGTGACCGACTTTTCAATTGGTAAGTTCCATGTAAATTATTTTTCAATTCTTTCATGATTTTATCCTATACTATGTATGTTTGTCTTTATCCTGAAACTGTTTGATTAATTCGTCGGCGCATATCGTTTGTGAAGCCTGAAATGATGTCGGATGAGGAAAGGGAGGAGAAAGAGTTGGATCTCACGTCTCCTGAAGTTGTCACCAAATACAAATCCGCTGCCGAAATTGTTAACAGTTAGTTTCTTTTAATTGATTTTTCTACCACACTTTTCATTGATTTTGGGGTGGGGGTAAGGGATGTAATCGTGCTATCTGAATCTAAGTTTATTTGATGAATTCATAAACATGCCAATTGAATAAGTGCAGAGGCGTTGCAGTTAGTATTGTCGGAATGCAAACCAAAGGCCAAGATTGTTGACCTCTGTGAGAAAGGAGATGCTTTCATCCGAGAGTGAGTAAAATCTCCTTTTCTTGCAATTAAATTTCCTTTTATGATACAAAATATGGAGTTGATTATTTATATTACAAGATTTTACTTTATGTGAGGAGTTGGTGTATTTTCATTGATATAGGCAAACTGGGAACATGTACAAGAATGCGAAGAAGAAGATAGAAAGAGGCGTTGCATTCCCGACATGTGTCTCAGTGAATAATACAATCTGCCATTTTTCACCGTTGGCCAGCGATGAGACTGTTTTGGAAGATGGAGACATTGTGAAAATGTAAGCTTTTGTTAGCTTTTCTAATACACATGTTGACTTTTTAAACGCTCTACTTGTGTAATGGTTCTCGTAGCCTTGAATATGGGAGTAATGAGCTGTATCTACAGTGATATGGGATGTCACATAGATGGCTTTATTGCTGTAGTTGCACATACCCATCTACTTCAGCAGGGGCCAGTCACCGGGAGGGCAGCTGATGTTATTGCTGCTGCAAACACGGCTGCTGAGGTGGCTTTAAGGCTCGTGAGGCCAGGGAGAAAGGTATATTTCGTCTAGTTGTTAATCTTGATTGTTTGATTAATTCCTGTGAATGTAATTGGTACGTTTCTGAAGTGTAATGAGTTTGAGAAGCTAAAATTGTAGTTCCAATCCATCTGTCATGTTTATAATCAAATAATTATAGTTCACATGGACTCATAAGTACAAATAATACCATAGTCATATCTTTTATCACTATTTTTTATTATTCATTTTTCTATTTAGTATTTACCTATCTTGCTGTACTCAAAGCTGTTAATTTTGCTGCGAGTACAACCAGATTCTCTGCATGAGTTAGATGGTTCCTTCAATATGTGTTATGCCCTGTTGGAGGTATGGTACGTGTGGAACACTTATGTTAGCTGCTGATATGCTAAACCTTGTTCCCCTAAATGATAACACTTTCTATGAGCTATGTGTGACAATACTAGTGATGCTTTTGAAGTAGTTCTCTGATAAGAGACAGAAATTTGGTTCTGTGTTCATGTGGTGTTGGATTACACTATTATTTCAAAGGCTTCAAGTGTCACTTCTGAATGACATACACTGAATAAGTTCTTTTCTTAGACCAAAGCCAACATAAGTAGAAACTTTTCCGGGCTGATAAAACTATATTGTTACTCTCCTGTTTCCCTGGCATCATTGAAACTATTTAGCTTAAATGTATTGAGGCCAAGTTCTTACTAGGACAAACCTTTATAATTAGCTGGTATTGTAGACTTCATTGTCTAACTGCTTGTGTTCCCACTGGGTGAACTCTTTTCTCATCTTCTTTTTTTCTTATTATATGTTACATTGTTTTATACTAAGAAGTATCTAGTTATTTTAAGTCTTTAATAGTTTGTTTCATCCTTTTATTTTCATCTGGTGGCTAATGTTACTTCAAAAGAGAGGATGAACATGATTCTAGTCATAATTATCCTGATAGAGCGATCGCCGTTCCTTTGTTTTGATGGTTGAATTCATGTCATACTTTGTCCTGAACATCCCTCAATAGCTATTATTGTGTCCTACTAATTGGTATATGTTCTATTTGAGAATGTGCAATTTTCCCTGTGAAGCCTTGAACATTGTCACAGGAAACTAAGGAATATCTGTTTTCATCTAATGAGTAAGACTTTCTGCTGATTTTAACATAGAAATTAAAAATGTACAAATCAAAAGTTAATATTTTTGTGAAACGCTGGGCTTGGTGACTATGCAAAATGACTTTAAATCAACTAATTTAGATGTGTTGGTGCATAGGTTGAGCAAGTAAGCCCAGGGTTTGAGTTAGTCACCTTGTTCTTATCGAATACATCATCTAGTTGGTTAGTTTAATGAATTTTTTGATTGTTTAGTTAATTCTAAATTTTCTAACCACCTTTCTTTGCTATCGACTGTTAGAACAAAGATGTCACCGAGGCTATTCAGAAAGTTGCTGCTGCTTATGACTGCAAGATTGTTGAAGGAGTGCTGAGTCATCAAATGAAACAATTCGTTATTGATGGTAACAAGGTCGTGCTAAGTGCCTCAGGCGCTGATACAAGAGTTGATGAAGCCGAATTTGAGGAGAACGAGGTTTACGCAATTGACATTGTTACAAGTACTGGTGAAGGCAAGGTAATTATACCGCTTGATGTTGACCACTCATTACATCTATATATATATAAATAAGATTACGCATTTCATCATTGTTAAATTATATTGCTCAATGTTATAAAAACCTGCAGCCAAAATTGCTTGATGAGAAACAAACTACTATATATAAGAGGGCGGTTGACAAAAATTACCACCTTAAGATGAAAGCATCCCGGTTCATATTCAGTGAGATTAGCCAGAAGTTCCCAATCATGCCATTTTCTGCCAGGTTTGTTGTGTAGTGTTTATTGCAGTTTTCTGGTTCTTAACTGAAGATAATGTGTGGAGTAAATGTATCATACAGGGCTTTGGAAGAGAAGCGTGCTCGTTTGGGCCTTGTTGAATGTGTGAATCACGATCTTCTACAACCATATCCTGTACTTCACGAGAAGCCTGGTATGAACTCCTGAATGAATTGCAAAATTGGTCTGTATCAATTGTGTGGTAGCAATTTTAGTTTAATACGAACTAATTTTCTCAATTACGTACCATATCTTTATAAACCATGCAAATTTAGTCTTATATTTACATTTTTTTATATTAGCATGATAATTAATTTTTGATACTATATTGAATTGAAATTAATATGTTGGTTTCTTATTATGCCACGTGAGTGATGTCATGTCATTGGTCCGGTTGTGACATGAAATCCTAGCTGCTCACATGAGTGATGCGTCCAAAATTTTTGTGATCTTGTCAATAAAAGAGTAAATTGCATTATTTTATAAGTTATGGGACTAAACTGCCAACACTCAATAAATATAGGACTAATTTTACAGTTTACTCTATTACTCCTTGCAATCTAATACAACTCCCCCCTTTTGACCCCATTCCATATTCTAATTGCTTTTATTGCAGGAGACCTAGTTGCACACATCAAGTTCACTGTCTTGCTTATGCCAAATGGGTCCGATCGAGTCACATCTCACCCTCTACAGGAGTTGCAACCCACAAAAACAGTAGACGATCCTGAAATCAAAGCCTGGTTAGCATTGGCTACTAAGACCAAAAAGAAAGGTGGAGGAAAAAGGAAGAAAGGTTTGTTTGGAATCATATAATTCCCTATATCTGTTTTTTTAGAACCGATTATTTTCCAACGTAAAGAATAATTTGATTTGTAGGTAAGAAAGGTGACAAAGCTGAGGATACTGCTGATGCTGAGCCGATGGATGCAACATCAAACGGTGCAGCTACTGCTTCCCAAGAATGAAATTTTTTATCGTCATTTGTTCTGTAATTTGTCAAAGAAATTTTGGCTTGTATTTGGGTGCTGGTGATGAGTTATGAAATTCCAATCATGACTAGGATATTACTAAGTAGACTTGTCTTATATTGTACACTGCTTTGCTTACCTATTATGTATCTCCATTTTGTTCTTTAGATAGAAACATACAATAATCTAAAGAGTAATTAAATACAATTTTTGGTGTCTCCACCTCAAAATTCAATACTGCAACTGTGTGCTTCTATAAGTATTTTTAATTAAAATAATTCGTTGTGACGTGTGCTCTTGTTCTCAAGTGTTCATAAACCATTAAGCATTATTTAAACGATGGATCTGATTTAATTAATGTTAAAGATGGAAACGTTTATGCACATAAAATTACAGAAAATATTAAATTATTTAATTTAATAGATTGAATTTTAATAAGTTGATTTGTTAATAAATTGAATGTTCTACGAGATTGAGACTCCTTTTGTCACCCCTGGTTGAGTTCAATTCCTTTTATCAATATAAATGAGCTAAGTTGGATTATTAACAGTCAAGTTTTAACAGCTTTATTAGGAAGTACGAGTCCCAAGAAAGGTTAGGGGTTCTTTCACAAACTCATGTCAACGAACCACTATTCAATTCTTATTACTCTTGATTAAATATAATATTTAAATTCATTATTTTGATAATTTGATTTTTAGATTTAAATATTAGAATATCGTATTTATAAGTTGCTTATTATGTCATATTCGTCCATTCTACTATATGTTGTTTATTTATTTTATTATCTTTTTTAATATTACTATTCACTTCTTTATTATTAATTTTAATAATTTTTATGCTTTTCTCATTAATTTTTCAAATAAATTGATTGTTGATATTTCTAAAAGATAACATAATTTCACTAGATCCAATTCTCAACGCTCTTGATATAATTTTTAATAGTCCCGAGTTAAAACTCCATTTACTTACAAAATTATACCTGATTGCAGAAAACTCGTTGATTTATCAGTGATTTTGCATATAATTCACCAACCTATCTTTTATATAATCTATTAAATTTAACATATAAACTACTAAACACTATTATATTTTGGCACATATATAAATCACTGTAATTATTTCTAATTAATTTTTTTCAAATAAAATATATTATCAAGCACAAATTTTAAAAAATGACATTATTTTCAAAATCTTCATTATTTTGACCAGATTGAAATCTAGAAGTACAGAAAAAATTTCTCTACTTTCATCGTCTACCTCTTGTTTAAGTGCAAAATCATTGATAATTTGATTAATTTAATGTAATTAGCTTTAAAAACTATTCCTCACAAGTTTAAAGCTTTTACCGACTTAAAAATGCTTCTGAGCTGTCTAAAATTTAACACCATAGAAGCAGCGTCTGGGTGCAGAAGTTTAAATTTGAAAACTTTCAATAGGGGGAATCAACTCCATTTTTTGTAGAAAAATTGTTTGAAGAGATGGAAACAAATCCAAGATATTTAACATCCAAAATGATGGGCCTACCAAAATTGTTAAATATATCTGGAAAATAAGCGTAATAATAATGGTACAAATATAAGTTTTTTACTTCTCAGAATTCCAACTGTTTTCAAAAAGGTCGCTCAAAAACAAGCCCTGAACAATATACCAAGAATAGGAGGATATCAAACCACTCGGAAAACTTCGAGGAACATTACACACCAACTCACTCCCGTTCATTAAAATTCCAACTGTATATGAAGCAAACTACACCTCAAACTCTCACCCTTATGATGCCCCCAAAAAACCATGACACCAAGGGATCACAATATTTACAGTGTAGTTGCGCTGGAGAAACTCGGTAAAATCGTCACCTTGGACTTGAATGACGGAGACGAAGATAAGAATGAGACGAAACCAAAAGAATGTGAGAAAAGCCCCTCTCGCAAAGCCAAAGAATCAATTTCACCTGTAAAAGAAGATTTTCATAATCAAGTCAACATATTGTTATATGCACATATGTGCGTGCAGATGCAAAAAGTATCTTTCCAAGAACATTTTTCTTCAATCATTGTGGTATTATTGTCAGTTGTGTGCACAAATGTAGAGAGAAAGAGAGATTTTCATATAGAGCCCAGAAGTGGATCATTCAGGAGCCTGTTGACGTGTAAGGGTATCATCATCCGCATCAAACTCACTCTGGAGAATTTGATGCGGCAGGTTGGCTCCTCAAGTAGCCTCACTTTAAGCTCCATACAAATAGATGCATGC
>JAPKLY010000012.1:109424-123464 GCA_026898435.1 Prunella vulgaris
GCTCCTCAAGTAGCCTCACTTTAAGCTCCATACAAATAGATGCATGCGTCATGCCAATTCTATTTGTAGAAAGCATTTAGGCAAGAGTTGCATGTCTAAGCAAAATAGCAAATCAAGCACCATACAAACATTACCTTTCGAAGGCCAACAGGAAATTACGGAGCCCTGAGTACACAAAATTGCTTCCAATGAAAGCTTGGAAAGCCACGGAGTCTATTGCATGTTTAGCGCCTGTTTCAGTTGGGCAAATGAGGAAGGATGCATTTTAGACATAGCAGAGTTGAATAGTTCTCCGTGGAGGGCAGCACATGTCTGGAGGTTATCCTTCAGCATACGCTCCAATGAAATTCGGGTTATTGGGTCGGAGAATTTGATCTGATAAACAAAAAACAGGAGATTTGAAAACAATTCAGAAAATATGGTTTTTAAAACAGGAACATATGAAAAAGACCAAGGAATCCTTCATGATATGTTTGGACTTAAGGGTGCAGCTTCACAAATTCTGAAACTGAATACCTGTCTCCTCCGAAGCTCTTGGCTAGGGACCCCCATCTTGCTAGATTGCATATTGTCGCTACTGCAGGGCACAATAAATTGCATTTCCAAAAATGTGGTCATTATCGGTGACATTTCAGGAAACCAAGTATATGGACTAAGGGCAAATTTCAATGCAAACCTCGATTCTTCTTCAGTTAAGTCATCATTTCCACCCAATATTACACTCGTGCATACACTATCAAGAATAGAACGTAAAAGACGTGAATGAAAACTTGTGTCCAACAATCAGAAGAATAGTAGAGATATTTAGATCGAATAGAAGAACTACCTTAGGATCTGCTCAAGTTTATCAAGTACTTGAGACATTCTCAAAGTCAGAATTATAGAAAAGGCTAGAGCAAATGTCTTTCTTTGAGTGGACGTCACATTGTCGACCTGCAGCACAAGATAAGGAAGCAGCTATAATAAACATGAATCAGATATAATCAGTTGAATGGATTTCCAAGAAACTTATTTCCAGCCCATACAATGCAGCTGTTGTGGGAGTTCTCGTTTACAACAGTAAACCTTTGACTGAAATAGCAAAATAAAAAGTCACGGGAAAACTAATAACCAGGTAATCATGAAAGTATTATATGTTTTCAGGAAATTCTAAATATCAGGAATAGATACAGTTTTAGATATTCAAAAGAGTAGGTGCAGGACACCCACAAGTTAGTAACAGCTCAAGTTTGATACATCTAATCAAGCGTGAATGACGAAGCCCATGTTCATGTCAAGCTGATTTAAGAATGTTAAGTAATTGACAGAAAAGAACCAGAAAAATCGAATTTAACATGTTTAAATACTGATATATGAATTTCGGATTAAACCTCTCACTCACCCTGTCAAGCCATACATCAACAAGGCAAAGAAGTATGCTTTCTTCGTTTGAGAATCCAGCTTTTTGAAGATGTGCTAGAAAAGATGGTTCTGAAGTCAGTTGTGCAAGATAATTAGTATTCATGACCAAAATTCTTGCAAGTAAGGCTGCTATAGATGTTTTAACAGCTGTCTTAGACGGATCGCGATCATCACCCCCGCTAAGGCATATAATAATTAATTTCTGGAAAAAAAGAAAGAAGAAAAACAAAAGTGAGACCTAAGGCAACACGGTATGTGATATAATAAAATGTTGTAAGAGGTAAAGGGCAAATATAGTTTACCTGTATACTTGTGCTGATTAATTGAGGCACTTCAACAGGGAAACACTGCATTACAGAAGCAGATGAGTGATTTAAAAAAAAAAAGAAAAAAGATGAAAAGATAAAAAAGAATCCAGATGCAACTAATTCGAGAATGAAAAATAAAGAAAACTCCAATTAGAAGGAAAACCTTCCTATGAAGTAATAAACCTATTTTTTCAAAGGGATGAAACAGGCAAAAATACAAAGATAACAAATGCTATGTCAATTTAACTGTTGCATCATTGAGACTGGAGATTTACCTGAACCAAAACATCCACAAGTGGAAGAATTGAAAGTAGCCCTTTATCATTGACATTGCCAACAACCAGATCAAGAAGTTTTGCAAGTGTCTGTGCATGCATATTGAGGAACTCTAAACCGCCAAGAACTATGTAGCCTTCAATAATGCTGGCAGTCACCTAAATATAAAGTTACATATCAAACCAATATATTGCCACAAACCAGAATATGCAATGTTCCCCAAAAAAAAAAAAAAAAAAACCTTTAAGTGATCAAAACTTCGATCCAAGATTTCCAACAGACATGGAAAGTAACCCAACAGCTGAGGTGTCATTGAGGTAGCATGAGTAAGAGTAGCTTCCCATAACTGCATGATAGAAGTGCAGAAAAAAAAAAGACTTACAAATGCTAGATACTGTACAGATTCAAACTAAACTATATGTGCTAAACACTGAACTACAGACCTGTAAGCTGTCTTCCAAAAGTTCATCGGGACTATTTACAGTAATCACACTTTGTAAGATGGGCATCAACATGTTGTAACAGATGGGTGACTGATAACCTAGTGCAACGACAAAGTTCTTTAGAGCTGTAAGAAGCTGAATCTGCAGAAGGCTTTCACCAGCGGATTCATCCCAAGCCTAGATGATTTATATAGTAAATACATGTCAGCATTACATGTTAGACAAACCAGAAAAGGACACTTAATCAATTACTATTGACTGGAATCAATGTTGATTTAATACAGAATCCAAATTTATCATTGCCATGAGAAAAAAAATACACAAGTTAGTACCTTTTGGAAAAACTGCACCAACTTGTTTGCATGAGGAATAACTTCACTGATGTGTGCAATGAGCTCAGAAATTGTGTTTAATACTTGAACCTGGATAGTGGATTTACATGGGAAGTTGAAGATAAGTGTAGTGAACTGATAATATAAGAATATTGCAATGACTTATAGGCTAAAAATATGCAGATCAAAATTGTGATATTTGAGAAGTAAACATCTCAAAGAAACTCGATCATAACTAGCTGTGCCATTTGCAAATAGAAATGAATGATGTGAAGGTATAAACGAAATAAGGAATGTAATTTGCAAATAGAAATGAATGATGTGACCTGAAGGTATAAAAAAAATAAGGAGTGTGTGCATATTAAAGTGACGATTAACTGAATCATATCCTGAAATCCACCTTTCAAATTTGATATTCTTCCTTTACTATTCACCAATTGACTTTCCCAATCTTTTTTTGGCATATTTCACATGCTTAACTTAATTAATGAAATTGCATGACTAAAAACTCTCTCGAAAGCTCAATAGTTTAAACAAAATTGAAACTAATGTGAGATACGACTGTGTTCATCAGTTATGTTAACTTAGCCATATCCTTGCGGATTATCATAAAAAATATAACTTACTTTGGAATCAAACTCTTGGACTTCTTCCACCAGTTTGAAGCATGAATCCCAACATATTGGCAAAAGATCTAAGAAGTCCTGCTCTGAGAAGTTTGCATCTTCAATATGGAAATAGAGAGATCGTGATGCTGCTAACTGAAACAACATAATGAGGTAATAATAACACAATAAATGGTGAAAACTCAAAACCCAGTTTCAAATAATATGCAGCATACCCTGACACACAGGTCTCCCTCCTGAAGCAATTTTATTAAAGCACAATACACTGGTCGTCTGGTGTCATCTTTTATCTGTACAGATAGAGTTCAGGGACAGAATTTTCAAGAAACTGCTGATACTTAAGGGACTACATAAAAATAACAGATAATGCACCAGCCAGTTAAATATACAACTTTTAATTCATCCATATTTCATCCAACAGAAAACAGTAGAAAGTCAAGCTCAAAATTCCTTTTAACTAGTATATATTCTTGTCACTTTTACAGTGCAATTTTGCATAGTCTAGTTCTCATTGTACTATACATTTGGACCATTGGAGATGTACAATCAACAAGCTACAAATTTGGAACACTGTTGTATTTTTCTCAATAGAGCATTAAACTATTGCATTCCGTAAGCTATAAAGACATAGAAGTTAAATTGAAATGTGCGCAATGGGAGCCCCACTAAAATATTTCTCTGCCTACCAATCAAATTCTTAAAATCAAGTAACACGTAGGGAAATTCTATTTTACCATTTTTTTCATAAATCAGATTGCAGCATAAATAAAGCTTACAAAAGATTATAGAAGCTTAATAGTAATAGGCTTCCAGGATTTAGCTAGGGGGAGTACTACCAAACCATGATTGAGGTTGACCTGGGAATACTAGCTAACTGCAATGCCAGCCACCCATGACAAAAATGATATACACAACAGAAGTTAATTTAAACTAAGTCTTAAGAGGTACTCAATGAGCCTAGAAAGCAGAATATCCTACATGGATTTTGTTATCTTATACCAATATACCTTATATCATATGAATATTTCAACTCAATCTTGTGATTAAATTAGGTCAACAAAATAGATAAGCTTTAACAGATTGCAATGTTAAATTAGGGACAAACAAAAAGGCCAGGTGCAAATACCTCCGAAACCCATTGCCCCAGTATTAATGCAACTTTTCTGTGGATGATCCGCATGTGTGGATGATCATTTGTGAGTTCAACAGATAACGCTCCATTGAACCTACATAGTAGAGTAGTCCATCATAACTCACCAAAAAAGAGAGAGTAAAAGGTTTCAAAGTGAGTGAAGTAGTTAAGGGTTCTCATAATATAATGAAGCATCAGTAATAGAATATAATCAAATCAACTATTGTTTATATTAAAGAACAACATTTAAATAGGAACACAGATAAGTATCCGACAAGAAATTATAAAGTAAGCCCTGCAAGATACATTTTAGGCATGTCAATGACTAATAGGCCCATTCATCATCATAAGCTAGGCATGCCAACAAACAGAAGGCCTGTTATCAAACAGCCTAGAATATGTCAAAAACCAAGCAAATAGTACTCCAATATCCTTAAAATGACACAAGAATATGGAAACTGAAACTAATTTGGTCTGAATTGGAAAGCACTCTGTTAAAGGTATCTTCAAAAACCTAACTGAAACTGGTGAGAATTTGTTTACTGAGCAATTACTCTAAGTGTGGTTTCTTTTCAGAGCTTGCATAGAGCTATGTGCAATCATTTATAACTAGTCTCTCCAGACAACAAATTTATTAGTTTACAAGTAGCATATCTGCAGTTACACCGCAACACATGCCAGGAGATGAATTGCAGACCTCATATGAAAATGAAGCATTCTGAGCATTTGGTGGCATATTATAACTGATTTTTTCAATGCTCGGGTGCATGAGGTTTTAGCCAATAACTATTAGGATTTCCACAGTTGAGGTATAACAGATTAAAGTGTACGAAGACTCATACACCTGAACGCAATTGGCTATAATTCACAGTTAAGAGAAAAAAGGGCTCACCAGTCTTTAAAGCTCAGATAATTTGAAAGTTCGTAATAAACATATGCTGCAGCACCATAAGCAGCATCCTTTAAAAGTAACTGCGGACTTATTTCAGTGACAGAAGAAGGACAACCATTCATTGCCTCTTGAAGAATTGAAACCACAACTGGACCTAACAACTACGTCAATGGAGATCATGAAACACAGTTAGAAACAGAAATGTAAATGCCAATAGAGAACTACGGGGATTAACTCATGAAGTTTCAAGAGACCAACTTGGCTGTGATTCTCAAACAAGACAATGTACAATGCTTCAGCACATGGCCTTAATCTCTCTGACCACAAAACAGAATCCTGCTCATGATGAAACAACTCTGGATTCTGGGACCATTCTTCCAAATCACTAGCGGTTAAAACAAAATACCTGCTTAAGGATAGTAGCTATCAGAGGAATTCAGGGAAGGACAAACATTTAAAAAGTTCCTTTTTACTGAGAGCAAAAGCTAGCAATGCCACATTATCCATGACAACCAGGCAAACTAATCCAAATTTCCATGAAAAAACTAGTATATGTGTAACAATAAAATTTACCTAGGATCAAAATTTAATTAATCAAAATCTATTCATAAAATATTAAAAACCCAACTGAAAACCGTGTCAGATTACAGGCTAATACAACCATTTGACATCTCATTTGAGGATTGATAAACTTCCATACGGATAAGAACCCCTTAGGAAATATTGCATAGAAATTGAGCAATGTGTATGTGAGTATTAAATTACAGACCATGCATCATAAACACACATCAGGAGATAGAAAATGCAAGAAAACCTCTCCACTCTCAATTCTAGTGTCAAAGCTCCATTACCACATGCTTTTAAGATGGTAAAAGAATATTTCAAGTTTTTCACTCAGTTCCACAGAGCCAATGAGAATATTTTCAGGGGAAAAAGAACAGCTCAAGAAATAAAATTACATAATTATAGACAATACAAGTTGCTCATGCCTTCTAAATCCCTAAGGACACGAAAGAGAGACTAACTGGATAGATGAGAATTCTATATACACCAATTTTTTTAATTTATCAGTGGTGCCTTTCCATGAAATCTACTTTAATCTGATCTAACACTGATTATTTTCAATGGAACATAATACTCAGATCCAGATAACTCCAGCATTACCTCCTTATCAATATGTTACACAGCAGCATCACTCGCTCACTAGGCAGTAGAGAAGACAATAAGCTAGCAACTGCACTAGATAAATTTTTTTTCATATCCTGAAGGGAAACTCGGTTGTCATCCATAACGCGTCCAGTCAAGAGTGGCTTGTATTCTTTACATTCAAGCACAGACTTCATCATTAACATATATTGGATCAAGATTTCTTCATATGATGATACATCTGGCTCAGGATTTGTTATTTTGGTTAAGCAAAAGTCAACAACAGGCCCAATGACACTTTGGTCACCAAATGAGTAAGGATGTTTTTGTTGAAATGCTATTAAAATCTTCACCAATTTAGTGCATGCTTTCTTCAGGAACTCCAAGAATTTAGGGTGTCTCTCTTGAAAAGATGAATCTGCATAAATTGCTAATTCAGTAAGTTTAAAGATGCATATAAAGCAGAAACATTTACAAATAAATAACACACATTCTCAATTGAGTCAAATTTGAATGAGATGCTAGACAAAATTCTAGCCATCTAGAAATGGTAAAGAAGAATGAACTATCTAACATCATTTCATATATAATGTACTACTCAAATTTATTCCCTTTAAGATGTACAGGAACAGATCATGCAAATATGATGATACACAAGAATCAATACATATAAACTCAAAAAAACAGGTTTCAAGAAACCTACAAAATTAAATATGAAGAGGAAATAATAACAGAAAGCTTACAGTATGGCAAAAATGTTTGGACGGCATTCAGCATAACAGGACAGACCTTCTTGACAGGTTGCACCTCCTGAAAGGTAATATAACTCATGAGTCATTAATGTCCCTACTTTGCAACAACCACCAAATAGGAAAGGCAAGGGCTGGGTGCAGAAGATGATCAAGAAGTGAAATGCTGCAAAATAAGCAATACTAGAACTTTACCTGTACAGTTTTCGCATCACTTGGGAAACCAGAAATTATGAGTTGGCGTATTATCTTTGAACATAGAAACCATCTTTCACAGGACAAGTATATATCATCATGAGGCAACTCAGGTGTATTTTGAGCTAGCACCGAAAAACCATGCAATATTTTCTGCACATCACTCTGCCATAGGTGCCAGCTGTAATCAAAGAATTGAGATGCTATCTGCCAAATGAGCACGAATGAATACGCACAGTGAACAAAAAAACTGATTGTGTAATAAAAATAGGAGAGAGAGACACAACAGAAACGTGAAATTAGCATGGTGCAAGAGCATCATAGAGTTAAGCTTAAGAACTTTACATTGCTGACAACAGCCAAAAGCAGTAAATAGGCCAATCAGATTCTCAACAAAATGAGACTTCATTATAAGGTATTAGTGAATTCTATTTGACTTGTCATAGTTCAGACAAAGGCCGACATGAGATCTATAGTCCATATTTATATAAGAAACAAAAATATTGTAAAGATAAAAGGCAGGGACAAGTATCCATAGACCGCAAACTCTTCACTTTCTGCAGTAAGGATTTGACTTTGACTAGAGTACTATAAACTAAAACTTAACTTCAACCAATCATATAGAGAGCTGCACATTCATTGAAACCAAGAATGAAAAATTGTCACGTATATCACATTATTGATATTAGGGGGTCAAGTATCACGAAAATATCGTGAAATGTCACAAAATATTGATATAAATATCGCTTCAATAGTAGTACAAAATTGAATGAAAATCGAAAACATTGCAGATAATTCGCAACATAACGCACTTCTTAAGATATATTGCAAACTTAGTTTTTTCATGAAAATAAAACTCAAGTGATGCTTGATTTGAAAATTCTTCAATGGGAAAGAGAACAAGAACAAATATATTGTAATTATAAAGGTTAATGATAATAAAGTTAATCCTACCACAATATCTTCCCACGTATATAAAGTAATCATTACTCAATCTAATCACCTTTTTCTTCCTTCTTATAATCCTCCTCCTCAATCATTCACCGTGCCACAATAAACAACCCATTGATTTGTCTATTTATCCAAAATTAAAGCACAACACTTATGGCATAATCGCCACATATTCAAGGCATAAAGAGAAAAAAGATTTTCATTTTTGTTATCAATGAAGAACTCAAAACAAGTGTGCCCCCTCAATTTATAATTTTGGAAAATATTTTTATTTTTGTTCAATAACATGACTAAAAGGTTAAAGCTAGTAATGTAGTATCTTAATAGTTCATAGTTAAATGATTCTTAATTTACTTTGATAGAGATATATAGTATACTACCAAATTAGTAATACAATATGTAAGTATATTTTTAAAAATAGAATTCATGAATTCATAATACATATTAGTGTCTGCACATTACGAAAAATAAATATACATATAGGTATTATAAGTATAATGCATATATGTATTATTTATTTAACTACTCAAAATGTTTCTCATCAACCACCTTTTTAAATGTCATAAGGAGGTCAAAATACTTGCCAACAACTTAATAGAGTCAATCCACAAAAAGCAAACTAATTTACACATAATGCGCCAGACTGTATTTTTATAATTTATTACCAATATGTTTTAAAATATGTTATTTAACTTATTTTATAATAATATTCCTTCTGTCCTACAGGAGCTTGCACACTTTCCTTATTTGAATGTCCCAAAGAAATTTGCACACTGCTAAAAAAGGAAACATTGATTTGCATACACTCACATAATTATAAACATATTTACCCATATACCACTACTTTATTTAAATAAACACATTTTTCTTAAAAAACGTGAAATCCCAGGGGTGCAATTTCCGCTGGGACGGAGGGAGTATGTTATAATAATCTATAGAATATAATGTCAAATCTCCGTCATTTTTCGTTTAAAAGAAATTGATATCGATATTTTCATAAAAAGGTTGTGATATTTCTGTGATAGCGATATTTTCATCCTTGATTGAAACACCCAGTCTAACAATGACTTCAAAAGGATTAGTATAACATCAGCAGAACTTGAAATCATCATAGAGATTCCATTTAGTGACATAATTAACTACATTCTCGTTACATGATGGGACCTCAACATCCAAAATTCTGATTTTATCATCTAGCTAATGAAAATTTCAGCATCACAAATAGAAATATACATAAGGAATAGAACAATACACACCTCAGCAAATGCCCTCTGGTCATAAGGAAGACGTTTGGTTGACAACTCCTTTAAAATCCGGAAAAGAATCAAGAATATTCTATGTGAAGTTAATGTATCAGCTGACTGAAGCTGTTGTGCTAACACGGAAAGTAAGTCTGGCCTGTAACAACAAAAGATTCAATAGGACTAATACACTCAATCATGCATAAGTTGGTTAAATTGATACATCATAGTCTATGAAGATTGAACAATGTTGAAAGAATTTAAAACAAAGGAGTGGAAAAACTTAATGCCATAATAAGATAAATAAGATAGTTTCATTTCTCCCATGTAGCAGGTGCTAGCTCCAATTTCACATAAAGACCATACGCCCTCAGGCTTGCACGTGTGGAAGATAATGTGATGCAGGAAATGATGTCAAATTGCAACTTTATAAATCATATACAAGAACATCAAGTTCTTCTTCAATGCAAACTAATTAGAAGTTCCATCAGAACCAAAGAATCCAACAATGGTATTGTATTGCCTCCTGGACAAGGCCTATCAAATTGAAATCAAAGGCAGAACCTCTCAATCTCATACTAATTATTTAAGACGAACATGTCACACATGAGCTACTTTGATATAATGGATCAGAGGTAAAACAAGCTATTTAAAATATATACTGAGAGTAAGGTCAAAATAAAGTATCTGTAGGAGCATTTTTTTACTGAGATGGTTCAGTTGATAGCCTAGAGTACTGAATAAGCTAATCCTGCGTATAAGAAGAGATACCAGCGTTGGAAGCATTATAGCATCATGTGAGATTCGAAATACTGAATAGCAGTTACACATGGTTGACTTTTTCATTAAAATTTCTATTGATCCATTTGTCAAGGTAATTTAAAAAATAGCAAATCATTCACTAAAATTATTTACAATAGGTGTGCATCGATGAGCTGAGAGCATACCATTCCCTTGGATAGTCTATGCGAGCAATTTTTGAGATCAGAACAGCCAATGTAAGAGCAATCTGTAACATAAGCACATTTATAAAACACTAACATAAAAAAACTTAGACGATGACGTAGAGTAAAACAAATTTAAAAGTAAATTGGTTGCAGTACTTAGCCCAGCAGGAAATCATAGTTGAATAGTTCAACTAAACTGTATAATAGGCTGACTACAAGAGTCACTAACAGATCTACATCCATTAACATAAGCACTACCTTATAATCTTCTTCTCGTAAGTGTGTCAACAACTTTTGCCTTAAATGTAATTTCTCTTCATTGCTTATGCCCCTGCCAAAGGAATTTCCATAATCAGATATAGCAACATATATGAATAACTACTCAAGCCAATAAATGATATAAAACTATACAAATAAGCCCCAAACAATTCGGCAAGAAGCAGTGGATTAATTTTCATAACAATGTCACATCAAACCACTCTCTAAAAATTTGAACACCAATGCACACTCTAGTTACGAGAGTCTTTATCCATTTTGAGGAGTTCAGCATCTTCCATTTGAAGAAACTTTCAAAAGGAATAATACTACTGATTGGGATAATGATTAATCCGGGCATATTTCTCATTGAGATATCTTTGCACAAAGGTCTCCTTACATTATGATGATATTAGCAGCTACATTTACGAGATGAATATCCTTAATAATGTCATGTTGCTATCTGTCCCAAAAAGTTGAAAAAGATTTTATGTAATTCAAAAGGCAGGTTTATTTGGTAGAGCAAACACCAATATGAATTAAGTTGGGACCGGAATCCTGATTTGAGTAAATTTTCCTGCATTTGTTCTTATATATTTCAAAGACGTGGCGATAAGAGGTTGAAAGGGGTTCCTTTTCCATGGTAACTACTCAAACTAGAAAAATTGTTCAGAGCAGCCAATACCAAAAAGTCAGCACATGTAGCTAAAAATCAGCTACTAAGAAACATGACATACTCTACTCACACACAGAGAAGGATGGAGTACGTAGTATGCAGTAAGAAGGATGAGTCAATAGCGAGAATTAGAAAAGATTGCTCTTGTAAATGGATTGAGATTATTCCCCAGCTATCAATAGGTACAGTGTTAAGGGAATTTCTGAAAGCAATGCTGATGGTAAACCTAAGGAAAGTGAGCCTGAACTCAATTAAGTACATGTAAGTCGAAAGGGCCTTTCTGATTAACAATTAGGAATGGACCTCGTATCTAAAGGGAACATCATTGCTATGTTGAGTTACACAATGTCAAATCTCTTTTCCGATGATGAAAAGTAAATATAGACAAGTTGCCTGGATATTATCGTGTAATTTGTCTTCACTTATTTGGCATTATCCTCTATCCAAGCATACTCAACTTCAGTTTGAAACTTCTTGGAAATGACAATTGAGGTTGCAGTTATGCATATTACCATTGTAAAATATCCCTATAATCTTTGTTCAGTATCATCAATAATTATGGATATAGCCGTCATCATCTGTTTCATAACAAAACACTGCATCCTTTCCAGAAGCAAATGGTTAGCTGACAAGAGACACGACCAAAAAGATATGTCAGCAGTGCTTTCTAGATGAACGAATGAGTTACGCAGAAAGGCGGGCAGTGTCAAAAATAAGCTAGGTGAGAAACAAAATTATAATCCAGTATTGCACGGCAGAAATGTAGGAGCTTATTTTGAAAGCAAAATAGCATTCTTGTATTTCAATTGTGTAATATAGCTTTCAACAAATTAGGCTTTGTGTCAGTGGAAACAGTAAGCAATACAAGAGGAATGCGAAGACTAAAAATCTGTTACACGAGAAATGGAATGTCAACTTAGTTATTCTGCGTTCCATCAATTAAGCACTGCCATAAACAAGGCATCAATTCAATTTCACCTCATTTGTTGTTTATATTGTCGGGATAAAACTCTCGATAAAAAAAAAAAAAAAAAAAAAAAAAAAACATAAAGCATTGAGAAGTATAAACTACATTTTATCACGGGATGATAAGAAATAACAAACGAGGCACAGTCCAAATCCTGAATTACAAGAATAAAAGAAATAGGTTAAGAATGATGAGGGAACTAACGTTGAATCACGCCTGTTCCTCCAATACCGACTGACGCTGTTCTTAAAATAAACGGACGCCATTAATCTCACATCCGTTTGTGATGCTAAATCTTTAGCTGTTATTACTTCCTGTACATCAAGAATCACTCATCAAACAAGTCCAATAAGCTACAGACTCACGTATGCACAAACAATTAACAAGAACACAAACACAAGACTTCAGTACCATGAGACAAGAGCAGAAACCGGGTCTGCTTTCAAATTGCGCAAGTGCATCAGTCGCTGGTTTCAGCACATTTACGTCGCTGCTCAATGAATTGGTGAGCAGTGTGTATATCGAGGGCAAGTCCGACATGGAGAGCGCCATTTGTTCCCTTTATGAAAAATCTATCAAAGCTTAGACCAGACGTATGCAAAAACCCACTCTATCTATACGTTCAACATTGAAATAAGGAAGGTTTTGGATCGACGGTTTGAGTCGCAAATTGAAATTCTAGTAGTGTTCGAGGAATAGAGAAAAATCGAGCGTTTCAATCATTCAAAATTTGGGACGGATGACGGCGGCGGAGCGGAAAGTTCGGGTTTTCCGGCGAAGGGTTGGAGGCGTGGTGAGGCGGAGGGTAAATTCCTACTGAAGACGCAATGACCTGGAATGAAATGAGCTGTAATCATTGTCAGCGGCTTCTCTTGGGCATTTATACCGTCACAAATCCTATTTTGGTATCTATTTGGGTTAATTCATTTGATTTTTTTAGAGGAAAATTTAAAGTTCTCCTTGGGATCTAGTATTTCCTCTTACGTCATATTTAATTACATGTGTTTTTTTTAAATGATATTGAAAAAAGTCTGAAAATAATACTCTCCCCCAGTGAAAATTTGCACATTTTTTAATTTAAATATCTCACACAAATTTATATACTATTTATGTATCCACTGATATAATTAAATTATACACATATTTACTAACATGTTACTACTTTATTTAAGATATACATATTTCTTTAAAAAAAAAAGTGAACTTCCAAGGTGCAAATTCTCCGGGAATGGGAAGAGTATCAAACAATAATTTATACATAATCGAGTGTATGGAGTTTTTCCTTCATAACTTAATCCCACAAATAAATTTCATACCCTAAAAACATAATAACACATAATAATAACATTCTCACAATATTATTTTATATTGAAATAAAATCCTAAACAATCACTTTCTATCGTGTGTCACGTCAAGTGTGAAGACTAGTATAGAACGTAGGAAGTAATATTGTTATGCATATTAAATATTATTGTGTTAAAAAAATTGATACTTACATCTTTT
>JAPKLY010000012.1:128464-144682 GCA_026898435.1 Prunella vulgaris
CGCGATCTCAGCCACTGATAACCGCCTCCATCGCCTGGAACCTGCAATTGTCGCCGTAACCACCATTCTTGCAGTCGCCGGAAATCGCGCCGTGAAGCACGACCAAGAAGCTCGAGCTGCCGCCCTGTTCGTCGGCAAATCAACACCGCTCGCCGAACACCTGAGTCGCACAACACCTCGAGCGCCGCCGTCGGGTGCGGGTGTCGTTACCCTTCAAAATAGCCACGCACCACGGCGGCTCCTTGGTTTTCCGGTGTCTATCGGTGCAGTGGAAAGGGGTGAAATTACAAATTTAATTTTTAGCTACGAAACAAATGGGTATTTTAGGAATATTATAGGTGGTGAAGTGAACGTTAAGGGTAGTGAATTGAAACGGTGGTGAAGTACTCTATGGGGCAGAATATCCGCGTCCAATATATATATATCCTCCTCCTCATAATGTACAACTGGGCTTAAAGAACATATCATGGGCTGAATAATTAAAGGAAATTGGGCTTCACTAGAATCCAATAAGACTGGGCCCAAGTATTTTCCCTTCGTGTACCTGCAACAGAGGCGGTTACACGGCTGGGTGTTGGTCGCGAACGGCGATGGGGCGCGAGTTGCAGAGATTTCCAGCAAGGTTTGGCTGTCTTGGCTGTGCTTCAGTCGCGACAGCAATTTCCGGCGAGGATTGACGACTTCGAACGGCGGAGCTCCATAATCGGACGGCGGCGATTGGAATCAGACGTGGTGGAGGCGGTTGCGTTTTGGTTCCAGGCGTCGAGATTGCAGATACGTGCGGCTGAGGAAGGAGGTTTACGGCGAGAGCAGAGGGGTGCAGTCGCGGCTGGGTTCAGATCGGAGATGTCGACGAGGAGCGACGGAATGGCAGTGGGTGTTTCCGACGGTGCTTGTCGTATTGCAGAGGATTTCCGACCGCGGCTTCGGCTGTGAGCATCAATGGCGGTTTCCGGGCAAACAGAGGCGGTGCGACTCTGATTTCAGTGGTGTTTGGTGGTTGGGGATTTCCCATTTCGAATTTCCTAGGCTTGCTTTGTGACTTCAATCAGCTGTACTACTCAAGTTTGAGGATTAGAATGCCATGTCATCTTATCACGTGAAATCTGCATATTGACAATTTAATAAAGCTAAAATTATATTCACTAATTACATAATTAAACATTAATTCAATTTTTAGAATCACTCAATTAAATGAATAATAATTTTCAATGGAGCTCAATTGACAATTAGCAAAATAAGTAGTAAATAAGGTCCTAAATGCTTACAAAACTCTAGAAATTCATCTCAAAACGAGCACAACTTAATGCAAATATAATCCTAATCACCGATCCCCTTTTTTATCATGTTTCATATAGGTGTATTTTTTGAGTCATGTTTCATAGAAGTGAAGAATCGTTTTTCAAATTTAATTAGTTCTCCACTTATATTCTTTAATTGTATGAAAAGATTTGATATGTTATATTTTGTAATAATTTTAAAACACAAATCATGTACTATTATTTTCTAAGAGAAATAAATTACTGAGTAAAATTTTTACTTTTGAAAAGATTAAATTAAAATTTTAATAATTTTTTTCTTATACAACATACATAATAATTAATAAGTTTGAATATTTTATTATAATAGTAATAATAATTCTTTAAATTCTTCCCCTCCCATATTCTTTAGTTTGAAAATAATTTAATGTATTAATATATTATTATTCACAAAATGTGTATTAATTTGATGTATTATATATAAAATTATATTTTTAAATATAATTTATCAAGAATTAATAGTTTTTTTCTTATGACACACAACATCATTTACTAATTTATAATATTTTATTAATCTTGTACCTACTACAAAAAAAAAATAAAAAAATCAACCACTTAAATTATATCATCCTTATAAAAAAACTTCAATTTTGTTAATTTTTTAACTCAATTGGAACTAATATTTTGTTAGCCCACAATAATATTAAGGCCCAGATTATTGGCACTAGCCATATTGTTAAATACACTATCCTATTTCTTTTGTTTTGCAACAATTAATGTAAAAAGACATAAAAGTCCTTGTAAATTTTCCCTCCATTTCTATTTAGTAAATACACTACCCTATTGAAAGAGTCGAATTTAGGGCAAATATTCGACAACTTTGGTAGAAAAAATACTAGAATTTTCATTTTGATCCAACTATCAAAAACATATGTTGTACAAGTTTTGTTGAAAACATATGATTCAAATATGTTTAGTATGAATCAAAGTTTAGAAGATGCATATGTAAGTTTTTAAAAACCTAGTTTTTTATTGTTGTTTAATCTTGAATAATTTGCATATATGTTGTTGTTGTGATATATTTTATAAGTATTATTATTATATGTGTATATAAAATTGATTATAGACATATCGATAATGTTTTCGTGTTGAGAAAAATAAATTTTCGAAAAATCGCGACGATGTTGTTTATCTCTGTTGTGCTGAAATTTTGGAAATTTTTTCCGAAATATTACATTTTATTCGAAAATTTTTGTCGAACAAAATGAAAATTTTCATTAAAAATTTTCGAAAATTTGTAGTAATTTCGGCAATTTTTTTCGAAAACGTCTATTTTGTTCATATATATTTTTTGAACATTATATATTGTTTTCCTTTTTCATTTTATGATTTTAATATGTATTTTGCTTGTTTAGGACTTATCTAAGGATGTTGAAGATGATAACTTTGAGGTAAAAAATGTATCACATAATACATATAATTGGGAAAAATGAAAGGTTTGAAAAATCACTAGATAAAACTTGTAAATTTTGAAAAAAGAAGCTGAAAACTGAATAAAATTTCGAAAAAGAAGTTTGAAAATTATGTAAGATTTCGAAAAAAAAAGCTGAAAACTGAAACAAAGTTCAAAAAAAAAATTCGAAACATTGAACATTTTTCGGAAAATATTTCCGAAATTTTGGAAATTGTTCGGAATTTTTTTCCAAAATCTTTTAATACTTTCGAAAAAAAAGTTCGAACATACATAAACATTTCAGAAAACCAGGTCCGAAAATCAAATTCGTTCAAATCCAACATCAACATCAAATCATTTTTTGCCTAATTTTTTACAACATCCAAACACCATTTGTCTAATCGAAACCACATTTGCCTAACATTCAAAAGATTAAACCCTAACATTCAAAAGACATAAGTTGCATAACTTACCTAAATCCATTGGCGCGGTGAGGATGCTCCAACATGACGCGACGGCTCCGGCGTTGACGGCGGTGAGAAAGTTGAGAAAGAGACGGTTGTGTTTAGGGTAGTGTATTTAACAACTCTTTTCTAATTTCTTACAAATTAGAATGAGAGTGATAGGGGTAGTTTCATAAATTATTGGGTAGTATATTTTTTAATTGGGTAGTGAAATAATTAGGATAGTGTATTTAACCATAAGGCTAGTGCTAATAACCGTGGCCTAATATTAAACTGGACTAATTGTGATAATTGGGCTGGAAAAAGAAAAATTGGGCCTGAGTTTAACATATAAACGAGACGCTTTTAATTGGGCCATATCACCTAACCCAATTATATAAGTTGTTGCCCAATTATTGGCACTAGCCTATTTAATACTCTCTATCTCAAAATTACTTTCACACTTCTTTTATTTGGACGTCTTAACTCTTCTTTCACAAAATTTAAAAAGGAAATCATTTTCGCTCACAAAAGTCAATAAAATATATATTTTTTATTTTATTATCTAACTTTACACTCACATATTTACTTTTCCTTGATTCGCATGCCCGAAACTACTATGAAATTAGTTCGGGACGGAGGGAGTATTATTTGCACTACCTATTTGGATGAATATACTATTTTTATATTCTTAAAATATTTTTCTCCTACTCCTATTTTTTAAAATTCACCATACACCATCTCTACAGCCTATATCGTCGACCACCTTGTTGTCTGTTTCACCACCCGTTGCACTAGTTGGCCACCTTAATTACTTGTTGTCGTAGCCCTTTATCAAGAGTTAATTTTTAATTTTAGCTTTTAATTAGTTTTAATGTTGATATTGTTATGAATTACGTGTAATATGCATGCATGCACGTGAAAGTTGAAATATTTCCAAGGCAAACAGCTGTATGTAGCAGAATTCACTACTACAAATTTGAGCTAGGAGAGCTCTTCTTAGATAGCCCTTTTAATAACCGCTCTCCAAGATATTATTTGGAGAGCGGTTTTGACATTAAATTATTTAAAAAAAAAAAATTATAATAAAGCGGTTTTTAATTGCTCTAAAACATTTAATTGAGATAAAAAAGAATGGAAGAGTCAGAGCAGTCAATAACCGTTTTAAAGGAGATGGCGTTAAAAAAAGATATTACTTGGAGAGCGGTTGCCTAAAACCGCTTTAATTTAGAGGCTTTAATTTAGAGATGGCGTCCACTCAACGCAACACTCCCCAATAATATATATATATATATATATATATATATAGAGGATGGCTGAAAAATAATAATAAAAAATAAAAGAAAAAATTGAGGCTCGTGAGGAACACGATTTCCTTAAAACAAATTATGCCCCTCACTCTCTAGGTGCTAGTGAATTTATGGAACACTTGTTTCCCATGATACAACGATAATAAGCAACAATATAACACTATATTTTACTTAAACGAACCGAGAAGATGTTCGTAAATCACCGGAGTAAGAACGAAAAATTTACGGAACATTAGGACAAAAGTATGTGGCAGGTTGCCGGAAAGTATCTGGATATTTTTCCACTCAAATATTGAATTTTTGTTATTCTTGTCTCTCTTGCAACACATAAGAATACTATTTATAGTATTCAAAAAATGACTGTTGGAGTATGGCCATAAAGACCCACAATTGGTCTTGACCGTAACCGACAAAACGTCTGAATTAATTGCATTAAAACGGGTTTTTTAAGTTTCAAAACGTGTTGTAACTGTAGAGATTTTTGAAATCTCAACAGACCTGAAATTGCCCATCAGAAACTGCTCAGGATGGTCCTGACTCAGGTCAGGTCAGGCTGACCAGTCAGGACTCAAGTCAGGTCAGGATGGCTCAGGTCAGGCTTACCAGTCAGGACTCAGGTCAGGACATAAGTCAGGTCAGCAAGACACGGACTCAGGTCAGGACAGGAGTCAGGTTAGGACAAGAGTCAGGTCAGCAAGACCCAGACTCAACTCAGGACAAGAGTCAAGTCATCTGACTCAGGTTCAGGCTCAGGTCAGGCTGATCCGGACTCAGGTCAGGATGACCCGGACTCAGGTCAGGACGACCCGGGCTCAGGTCATGACGACTCAGGCTCAGGGGCTCAGGATTAAGCCTTTCCCTTCATATCTTATATCCCTTCTTTCCCATCCTCACCAACAATTTTCCAATGTGGGACAAAGGTTCCCTACATTTCTCTTTTGTTACAACAAATTTAAAAATTCAATTTTTCATTCACCCAATATCGGAATTGGGCGAGTAATATATCGAATCGAAGCTCTCTTCGAGGAGCACAAATTCTAACAATCCCCCACATGAATGGAAATTGATACAGATACCAAAAAAGGTTTTTGGTGATATATAACGACGTTAGAAGCTTGCAAAGGATAGGTAGGTGTTACCCTTTGAACCTTCCCTTGTGAAAGTACACTTACTTTACTAGTTGAATAGTAGACGTGATGTTTTTGAACTATCAACCATTAGTATAAACGATGGTGTAATTCACTCAAGCTCAACAACTCTCAGTTCTAATGAGTATGTTCGTTTCGGCCATGAACATCGCCTGGTTCTGCAAGAGTTTTTAGGAATATGCCTTATAGTATTCCCTTTGAAGCGGCCCCACTTCTCTCTCACATAGGTGATTCTTTTAAGAGTATCTCAAGCTCTTCTCAAATCATTCATAGCCATTGTGCTAATCCTCATACCACTTCACTGTAACATCTTTTAGGCAATGAGTATTTTTTTTAGGGTTTAATTAGATTATCCCCCCACAAAACAGTGATTTTGAGTTAGACAATTAGGTTGTCCTTTTGAACCTATTTCTTGGGATTTCCAATCACTTAGGTAAGGTTTTCCTTCATCTAAACTCAATTTTGTAAGGCTTTAAATCCCATTCCTCTAGATGACGATAAAACTAACTCTCTATTTAACCCTTTGGTTAACGGATCCGCTATGTTATCTTTAGACCTTACATAGTCTATAGAGATAACTCCAGTTGAGAGTAGTTGTTTAATGGTATTATGTCGATGACGAATATGTCTAGACTTACCATTATATAAATTACTTTGTGCCCTACCAATTGCAGATTGACTATCACAATGAATGCAAATTGGTGGCACCGGTTTTGTCCACTTCGGAACATCTTCTAAAAAATTCCTAAGTCATTCGGCTTCTTCACCACATATATCTAGAGCAATAAACTCCGATTCCATGGTGGATCTTGCTATCACCGTTTGTTTAGAAGATCTCCAAGATATGGATGCGCCTCCTAAAGTGAAGACGTATCCACTTGTAAACTTTGAGTCCTTTATGTCCGATATCCAATTAGCATCGCTATAACCTTCAATTACAACTGGATATCTAGTATAATGTAGCCCATACTCTCGCGTATGTCTCAAGTATCTAAGTACTCTTACAATAGCTCTCCAATGACATTCACCCGGATTACTAATGTATCTACTTAACTTGTTTACGGCGTAGGCCAAGTCCGGTCTTGTACAACTGGTTAAATACATTAGACTGTCTATTACTCTTGAGTACTCCACTTGACTCACACCTTCGCCTCTATTTTTGGCTAGATGTTGGCTAGGATCTATCGGAGTTCTAGCAAAACCCGTATCGTTTTTGCTAAACTTCTCTAGAATCTTATCCACATAATGAGTTTGACTCAAGATAATTCCATCTGATGTTTTATGAATTTTAATTCCAAGTATAACATCAGCTAGTCCCATATCTTTCATGTCAAATTTGGAATTCAACATATTCTTTATGGACTTCACCATTTTATCATTACTTCCAATGATTAATATGTCATCTACATAAAGACACATGATTATGTAACCATCTTCGGTGTCTTTCATATAAACACATTTATCACATTCATTAATTTGAAATCCATGTTCTAACATGACATTGTCAAATTTCTCATGCCATTGTTTTGGTGCTTGTTTCAAACCATATAATGATTTTACTAATTTGCACACCTTATTTTCTTGTCCCGGAGCTAGAAACCCTTCGGGTTGTTCCATGTAAATCTCCTCATCTAAATCACCATTTAGAAAGACGGTTTTTACATCCATTTGATGTATTTCTAGATTTCTCAAAGCGGCAATCGCTATGATTAATCTTATCGACGTAATTCTCGTGACCGGAGAGTACGTATCAAAATAGTCAAGACCTTCCTTTTGTCTATAACCTTTTATTACAAGTCTTGCCTTGTATTTATCAATGGTCCCGTCCGCTTTCATTTTTCTTTTGAAAATCCACTTGTACCCTAGTGGTTTACTTCCCGGAGGGAGATCCACTAGTTCCCACGTGTGATTTTGCAAAATAGAATTTACTTCACTTTGAATTGCTTCTTTCCAAAGAGGACCTTCGGAAGAGTTCACGGCTTCTTTAAAGCTTTGAGGTTCGCTTTCGAGCATGTAAGTTAGAAAATCCGGACCAAAGGATTTTTCTACTCGTGCTCTTTTACTACGTCTTGGTTCAACCTCTTCGTCATCTACAATTTCATCAATTGTAGGATTTGCAAAACTAGGGTTTGCATGGCTAGGGTTTGCATGGCTAGGATATTCATGTACTTTAGAAGTACTAGCCTCTTCATTTATTTTGCATGGAAATATGTGCTCAAAAAATGAAGCATTTCTTGATTCCATGATAGTATTCTTATGTATATCATCAATTTGTGATTCATACACAAGAAACCGATAGGCACTACTATTATGTGCATATCCAATAAATACACAATCAATAGTTTTAGAACCTATTTTTACTTTCTTAGGTGGTGGAATTGCAACCTTAGCAAGACACCCCACACTTTTAAGTATTTATAAGATGGTACTCGACCATGCCATAATTCATATGGACTTTTATCAACTTTCTTACGGGGTATCTTATTTAAAAGATAATTTGCCGTCAACACCGCTTCACCCCACATATTTTGAGGAAGTCCGGAATCTAGTAACATTGCATTCATCATTTCTTTCAATGTTCTATTTTTCCGTTCCGCGACACCATTTTGTTGAGGTGAATAAGGTGCGGTAGTTTCATGCTTAATTCCGTGTTGAGCACAAAATTCGGTAAATGTAAACTCATACTCACCTCCTCTATCACTTCTCAACATTTTAATTTTCTATTGAGTTGATTTTCAACCTCATTTTTATAAAGCACGAACTTATCAAAAGCTTCGTCTTTACTTTTTAGAAGATACACAAAACAAAATTTTGTGCAATCATCTACAAAAGTGATGAAATATTTATTTCCACCACATGTTTGTACACTTTTCAAATTGCACACATCCGTGTGAATTAATTCAAGTGGTTCACTATTTCTTTCAATAGTTCAGAACGATGAACGAGTCATTTTTGCTTCTACACAAATTTCACACTTATGATTTGTATCAATTTGGAGTGTAGGTATACTATTTAAATTCATTAATTTTCTTAATGAATTAAAATTGACATGTCCCAAATGACCATGCCAAGTAATAGACGACTCAATCAAATAAGAAGAAGATGAAGCATTTTTATTCATAATTTTCTTAATCGTCATTACATTGAGTTTGAAAAGGCCATCACACTCATAGCCCTTTCCCACATACACTCCATTCTTGGATAAAATAACTTTATCCGCCTCTATTACAATTTTGAACCCATGTTTGTTCAACAAAGACCCGGACACCAAATTCTTACGAATTTCCGGTACATACAAAACATTGTTCAAAGTCAACTCCTTATCGGAGGTAGATTTCAGCACTACCTTCCCTTTTCCTTTGACATCGGAAGTCGCCGAATTGCCCATGTAGAGCTTCTCTTCATGAACACTTTCATCAAGGGTATTAAATAATTCCTTGGAAGAGCAAATATGACGGGTTGCACCCGTATCGAGCCACCATTCACGTGGGTTTGAGCCCACCATATTTACCTCGGACACAACGGCCGAGAAATATCTCTCATCTTGGTTGACCATATTCACTTGGTCTTTCTTCGGCTTTCTACATTGAGCCGCCTTGTGACCGGGCTTCTCGCAATTGTAGCAAGTCCCGGTGAATTTCTTTTTAAAATCATTCTTCTTCGGACCCAAATTTTTGGTCGAAGGATTTTCTTTTTTCTTCCCATTATTTTTGGGGTTGGTCCTCGAGTCTTGGCCTTGTTCAACAACGTTGACTTTAGGCTCGGAGGCACCAAATTTTTTGCTTGATTTCTTGTTGTCCTCTTCAATACGAAGACGAACAACAAGCTCCTCCACGGTCATCTCCTTTCTTTTGTGGGTGAGGTAGTTCTTGAAGTCCTTCTATCCGGTTGGCAATTTGTCTATTATGGCAGCCACTTGGAACGACTCGCTTATTATCATCCCTTCCGCATGGATATCGGAAATGATAATCTGTAGCTCCTGCACTTGACTAACAACCGGTTTAGTATCAACCATTTTAAATTCAAGAAACTTACTTACAAGGGACTTCTTTGTCCCGGCATCCTCCGTCTTCTATTTTTTCTCAAGAGTTTCCCACAACTCTTTTGCCGTCTTTATTCCAAAGTAAACGTTGTAAAGTGCATCGAATAGGCTGTTGAGAATATAATTCTTGGATAAAAAATCCAAGTGGTTCCATGCTTCTTGGGCATTCATGGATTGCTTATCGGGTTCAGCAGGTAGAGTGGGAGGATCTTCCCTTAAGAACCTCGCTAAGTTGAGCGTGGTTAAGTAAAAAAGCATCTTTTGTTGCCACCTTTTGAAGTTCAGCCCGGTGAACTTCTCCGGCTTGTCGTGGTGGTGAACTGGAATAGTCACCGAAGGAACCGTCGAACCAACAAAAGTAGAAGCAGAGGCTGGAGCAATAGGAGCCACCAGGGTAGTATCATTCATCGCAATCGAGTTTGTATCAGCCATCTTGAAGGTTAATTTGTTTTAAAACTGTAGGAATATATATAGGATGGCTGAAAAATAATAATAAAAAATAAAAGGAAAAATCGAGGCTCGTGTGGAACACGATTTCCTTAAAATAAATTATGCCCTTCACTCTCTAGGTGCTAGTGAATTTATGGAACACTTGTTTCCCAGGATACAACGATAATAAGCAACAATATAGCACTATATTTTGCTTAAACGAACCGAGAAGATGTTCGTAAATCACCGGAGTAAGAACGAAAAATTTACGGAACATTAGGACAAAAGTATGTGGCAGGTTGCCGGAAAGTATCTGGATATTTTTCCACTCAAATATTGAATTTTTGTTATTCTTGTCTCTCTTGCAACACATAAGAATACTATTTATAGTATTAAAAAAATGACTGTTGGAGTATGGCCATAAAGACCCACAATTGGTCTTGACCGTAACCGACAAAACGTCTGAATTAATTGCATTAAAACAAGTTTTTTAAGTTTCAAAATGTGTTGTAACTGTAGAGATTTTTGAAATCTCAACAGACCTGAAATTGCCCATCAGAAACTGCTCAGGATGGTCCTGACTCAGGTCAGGTCAGGTCAGGATGGCTCAGGTCAGGCTGACCAGTCAGGACTCAGGTCAGGTCAGGATGGCTCAGGTTAGGCTGACCAGTCAGGACATGAGTCAGGTCAGCAAGACACGGACTCAGGTCAGGACAGGAGTCAGGTCAGCAAGACCCGGACTCAGGTCAGGACAAGAGTCAGGTCAGCAAGACCCAGACTTAACTCAGGACAAGAGTCAGGTCATCTGACTCAGGTTCAGGCTCAGGTCAGGCTTATCCGGACTCAGGTCAGGCTTATCCGGACTCAGGTCAGGACGACCCGGGCTCAGGTCATGACGACTTAGGCTCAGGGGCTCAGGATTAAGCCTTTCCCTTCATCTCTTATATCCCTTCTTTCTCATCCTCACCAACAATTTTCCAATGTGGGACAAAGGTTCCCTACATTTCTCTTTTGTTACAACAAACTTAAAAATTCAATTTTTCATTCACCCAATATCAAAATTGGACGAGTAATATATCGAATCGAAACTCTCTTCAAGGAGCACAAAATATATATATATATCCTTTTCTCCCCAACAATATACTCACCCCCTTTTTTTCTCTAACATACATCCAGTATATATATATATACTCACCCCCTTTTCTACTTAGACAAAATCCGAACCAAAATATGCTATTTTCTCTCCAGCATACAATCGATTCAAAAAACATAGAAAAAATCTCAACCAAAATATATGTTCAGATCGGCGCTGCGCTTGAGGACGGCTGGAATTCCGATAATGGAGGTTTTGACGGCGTGGTTGCAGAGGTTGGATGAGTGAAGCTTGGCGATGGACATGGGTGCGGCGGCGTGAATGGGACCGGGGCGGGGCGATGCTTCGAATTACAGCTATGCAGATTTGAACGGTGTTGGAAATCCGGCCGCCGCAGATCTGAACGGTTTGTGTTGCTGTGACGGCTTTCTCTCTCGGACTCCAGCGATGGCGAGGGCAGCTTGATTTCCATGGTTTCCGGCAGATATGGCTTCTCAGATCTTTTTCTCAGTCAAAGGCAGCGTGTCTCCGGTGTGAGGACGGTTGCGCGAACAGAGATGGGTTGTGGCTTGGATGGCGAGCGTTGGACCTCTTCACTTTTCCGGCATCGAGGAGTAGTGGCTTCGCCCCCTGGAAATCCAGAAATCCAGCGGCACAAGGCAATCTAATGTGTTGATTAATGTGTTGATTTTTAGAGGTTATATTGTGTTGATTAATGTGTTTTTTTTTATCGGTGTGTTGATTAATGTGTTAATTTGATTTTTTTAATGTTTGATTTTTTATGTTACAGGTTCTGTATAATATTTTTATAAATTGTAATGTGATTTTTGTATTTTAATTTTTATTTTGTTGGATTTATTTTTGTATAAACTAGTCATTATGCACGTGCTACGCACGTGGCTCAATACTATATTTTTTTAGTATACGGGATTGTTTTTAAAAGTTAATGGATACATATGCATATTTAGTAGAAAAGCTCTCTATATACATGATTCACAATTTGCAAGTTGAATGGCTTATGTATAGGACATCTCTTAAAAATATAATGAGTATTATCTTAAAAAATAATTGATATGCAACCAAAAGTTCTTTAATAAATCAACTTTTTATTTATTTATATTAGGACTTCTTTATATACAATATTTTTTGTTTGATCAATCTCATTTGATTTGATCAACATTTTGGTATCCTGTATGGATATTCCTCTTGAAAGAGTAACATATAGTTGTCCGTGTGAGAAGACATGCTCCGATAGGTATACTCCAACTTTTTGTAGTGTTTGTCCTTGAGCTTTATTTATCGTCATCGCAAAACAAATTCGGACAGGAAATTGTTTACGGATGAACTTGAAAGGATATCCCTCGTCATTTGCTGGGCTTAAAGGAATTCGTGGGATGAATACCTGATTTCCTCTCAACTGGCCGGTTGATATTTCGGCGTGGATCAAGTGTTTGGTGAATCCTCTACAAATCAGACGGGTTCCATTGCAAAGCCCATTTACCGGATTGAAATTTCTCATCAGCATGATTGGGCAATTTATTTTAAGTAGCAAACGATGCGGTGGAATTCCATTTGGAAGTAATGTGTTGAGGAACTCTTCTTGGTAGTAGTTTCCTGTGTCATCCTCCGCTGTGTCATAACTGACAAACTCCATTTTTTCTCCAGGAAAGTCATTGATCATCTTTTCATTTATTTCATCTACGTACTCATTCTTGGTTGTTAGAATGGCTCTTTGAGTTATGTACTCAGATGATCCTGTATTCTTTTTCATTTCCGGGTACACTGATTGGATCAAGCAATTTTCTGGAGTGACACCTTCCTTTGGAGAAACAATTATTTGTCTTGGTATTTTGATGAAGTCCTCGTTATTTGTCGGCTCTGTCCCGTTTCCTATTCTTAATAAGCATTCTGCAAATTTCGGGTCTCCCCCTGCCCTCATGTTGATTTTCAGCTTTAGTATTTCCATTGTGCTCCATAAATAAGACCGCGCGAGGCTTTCATTTATTGTCTGTTGTCTCGTAGCCTTTGGAACAACAGGAAGTACCTGTCTGAAATCTCCCCCAAATACCAAGATTTTCCCCCCAAATGGTGTATGGTTTTCCATTATGTCCCGGAAGGTTCTATCGACAGTTTCAATGGTAGTTCTTTTCGCCATTGGTGCTTCATCCCAGATTATCAGTGCGGCCCTTCTGATAAGTTTGGCCCGATTGCTCTGCTTAGATATATTACACACTGTTGTTTCATCTATTTGCAAGGGAATGTTAAAGCGCGAGTGAGCGATTCTGCCACCTGGTAGTATAGACGCTGCTACCCCCGAAGTTGCAGTTGCAAGAACTATCAGGGCATTTTTTCTGAGATCTGCCATTATTGCCCTGTACAAGTAAGTTTTTCCGGTGCCTCCAGGTCCATCGATGAAAAATATTCCACATTTTTTTTATTCTACTCTTTCGCATATCACCCTGTATGCATGCTTTTGATCTTCATTTAGGTTCAAAGATGCTTCTGAGTCTACCAATGGGGTGACAATTGCTAGTTCTTCTATGATATCCTTTGCTTGCACGTCCGATGCCTGAGTTTCAGTTATTGTTATCTTTGGCAAATCGTATGTCCCTATTCTTTTCCCCATTGATTCAAGAAATGATTCGATGTCTCGAAGGGTACAGTTCTGCTTTTCTTCAATTGTTAGGCAGTTTTGCCTTTCGAAATCTTCGGACATGGATTCGAAGTACAGTTCCCATAATTTTCGGACATCAGGTGGCTCACAGTAAGTCAAGATTGTTGCAAATAATCTTTTGAATTCTCGAGGCATTTTGAAGGTTGATCCTTCGTCTAAGCATTCGATTATGCTTTGGTCGGATTCCAGAAGTCCTCTTTTTTGTGCAGCTTCCTTGAAAGTCCAATATTGGATGTTGTTAACTTTCATTAAGTCCTCGAATGATTCTGGCCCTGGGTAGTGGTTTAGTATCAATCTTTCATAGTATCTTTATCCTTCCGATGGGTTTGCATTTGCAATCCTTGAAATGACAGTTCCTCTTTGTCTTTTTTTCCACTCCCGACTCTTTTTATCCCAGACATAATGCTTTGGAAAATCTCTGTACAATAATTTTTTAGCTTCTCTATCTTTTTTGCACATTCCAAAATATTCTGTCAGCATTGTCTTGCTCGTGCCTTCATTTTGAATGACTCTACGCAAGTCTTGCTTCTCCCAATATGTTACCATTTGCTGGTTTGGAAGATGTAATTGAAGTGTTATCACCGGTGGTGACATCTCATTCAGTGGGAACTCGTACATTCTCCATAAAGCTTCTTGGGCTGATACCCATCGTGCATCTTGGAATTCTTTGATTTCATCCACTGTTCTGTTTCCATCTTCCGCAGATACATTCACAGTTGCTCTGTCGTGGCCTTTGTAGATGTACTTGTACAAGTACTTGACTGCTTTCAGTCCTGAGCATATCTCCACATTTATGTGACAATTGTATCTTATCAATAGGAAAGGATTGTAGGGAACGGCCCATCTATTATCGAGAGTGGCATTTCTTTTTTGTACCTGCAGTGATTTGTTAAGTTATTGGGCTTTATTGTATGAACATTTTTAAAACTATTAAATATTATTTTTACCTGTGTCCCATCGTTTCTCCTTCGATATATAGGGTATGCATCTTTTCCTTGTATCGTTTGTTCAGAGTACCTTCGGGGGTATTTGAACTTGCACTGTTGGTTTACCATACATGGGCATCTGGGATTGAGATCTCTGCACGGCCCGTGCAGCATGTGTTTCACAACAGCATCATGTAATGGTTGGTCAATCCTTTTGTCTGGTATTTCTGCGCTCACGTATTTTTCGTATTGGTCAGCATTCGTGATTTTATGACCATTTTGCAATATTATAAGCATGTGAGCATGTGGCAGACCCCTTTTCTGAAATTCAATGACGTACACAAATGCTGCAACTTTTCCAAATATTTCTTTTTTAAGTATTTGGTCTTTGAGGTCTGCAAGTTTTCCTTTAAAAACTCTTGTTGATAGATCTGGTCTATACTGTGGGGTTTGTCCTGGTAGAAGAGCATATCTTATTTCTCTCCATTCTGAATTGCATGTCATTGTCAGGAAAATATCTGGCTTTCTGAATTCCCGAACTAATGCCATTGCATCCAAGTACCGTCGGCGCATATCTCTTGGACCACCAATAAATGTTGGGGGCAGTATCTTTCTTAATCCAACTTTATCTCCTCGTGTTTCGCCTGCATTGATTGTATCAATAATTCCTTGATAGCACTCTCTTAAGCTTTTTCTTGCTAGTCTAACTGTTACAGACCAATCATCCTCAAAAGCTAGAATTTCTTTTATTAATTTGTTTTCCATTGTTTTTCCTCTATAAACAAAATATAAATATGTAGAATAAATATAATACTTAGCGCCTAAAATAGTTTGAACAAAGCTATGGTTTTTTTTTTCAGAAATACCCCTGATTTGTTATTTTTATAAAAAGGAAAAAAGATTTATTATTTTTCTAGATGTTCCTGAAGTTTGTGTTATAATCAGGGAGCATATTCCCATCTCCAATCTATTTACCTGTATTAGGTTTAATGAAGTGGATTATTTTAGTTCCAGAGATCAGATAAGTTTTTCAAAGGTCAGGGACAAAATTTGGTGGAGGACAAATTACACTAATTAAATTCCATCATTATAATACATAGATTTTAAAAATTTGAATGATTAAAAATTTACTCTCTTGCAAAGAAAAGAAAACAAGTAATGTTGGTTATGGTATATGATGTTTTTCACAGATTTCAAAGGGAGATATTAATTCAACAACCTTAATGTGGGGATCTACAAATTATGTATTGAATCAAGTTTGGATATAGAAACAGGAAATTATGCTTAATGGCTAAAAGCAAAATAAACTGACATATAAATTTATAATTACTTAATTATGTATTGTTATGTTCAATTTTCACTTAATTATTTCAGGATTTGCATGTTTTAATTCATGTCTATGTGATTTCCCTAACAGTTAATATAATAATGCGTTATTATT